>CM059188.1:1593024-1637522 GCA_030323885.1 Branchipolynoe longqiensis
AAATTGGATATAGTGGATTGAATCTAGGTAAGCGTGGCTCTTTTTGTAAAGAAAGGTGGATGCTTGCCTAGGGTTATGCAGCTTTAACAGTCGATCTTCTGCTTCTAGAATGACTCACTGTTTACATATTCCTCCACATTGGTGTAATTTTTAAATAACCGGACGTGTGATTCTGACATGTATTCCTAACACTAACAGGACCGGGCGCGTGGCCGAATTGGTAGATTGAGAGTTCAATTTCAGGTCGAGTCAATCTAATGACTTACAAAATAAACTACATCGCCATTCCAGCCGCACGGTGCATTGTGGGATGCATGGAAGAAAGACAAACCCACGAGAAGCACATGGCACATGCTAATGCACTGGGTGCAGTTATGAAATGTGCTAGTTTCAGCTCATCTCAGCTCTTGTTTGAAACATAGAAATCCAACTAAAAAAATATATATAAAAAAATTAAGTTATTAATCTTTTATCCAGCATTGCATTTATTTACATTAATATAATCAGCACATCTTAGGCTATCTGCATTTAGATTTAGACAAATCTGGGCACTCAGACTAGTGTTAGAGCCATAGCCAGAGTCAGTTTTACTTATTTTATTCATGTTTTTATTTATATGAGTCGGGTTAATCAGATTTTGGTTATATATTTCTCTGAAAGAGGGCTCTGTTGACACATTTGGCATTTTAATATTTAGAACAAGAATTAATAATAGTGATGTGGATATCAGCCTTAAAGTGACTGATTGTTTTTTGTGTGGCATTGTATGTTTCTTAGCTCAAAATGGTTAACTATAGCTAGTTTTGTCTTAGATATATTCATCAGATCATTATATTGCATGTGTGCATACATGTTTATGCCAAATTGTTATGGATTTCAATTAATTTTTATTAAAATCAACGTTTTGCCCTGCGCGTATCGGCAAACTCAATGGCCGTAAGCATTTGCTTTGCTGCCAATGCCGTTTTCAGCACATCCGCAGTCGGAACAGTGATATCGTCTATTGATATTTATCACTTCCTAGCTTGGCAGTCGGAATTAATATGATAGGGCAAGGACTGTGTCAGGATAAGGTGACTGAGTGTGATATCGGATCAGGGTGCTGGCAGCCTGATTTCAGAGTGGGACATCACTATAAAGTTACCATGAGTGTGCACTGTCACAAGCAAGTAGGTGCCCATCCTGATATGACCTTAGATGTTGCCAGGACATAAAACTCAAACAAACAAGCAAAGAAATCCTACATCCCGCCCTCGGTGGCTGGTTCCATAGTTTCTCACTAGGCCACCACTCCATTGTGGAACTAACTTTGCATGAAATTTTCCGACCCACCCCACCTTTCTCACATTTTAAAAAATGGGGTCATTATCTTACTGTCATGCATGTAAAACTAACTATGCCACAAACAACTATCACCTACCAAAGTTAATCTTCCAAAATAAACCACATAACTTTAGTTTGGTCTCTGGGTTGGTCTACTTAATGATATGGATGAGGCTATTCGCAGAGCTGCACTGCGAATTGCGGACAGTGTGCTTATTATCATCTGATCATCGATCAATCTTCATGAAAATTACCCAATAGATAGAAAAGAGGTGTGTGAAAATAAATATGGTAGTTTCAAAGATAAATATCATTAAATTTGAGCAATTCGCAGAGGTTTTTGATAACCAGGAAAAAGAAATTTGGAGCAATTTTCATTAAACTTCTAGTGACGGATTCAAAAGATTTGAAGACCCAGCTGAAGAAGATTTCATCTAGATGCAAAAGATAGCTTGTTAAAACCTCTGAAAGTGGCCCACGGCAAAGCAAAGAGCAACGCGTACCTCAAACGTTGGGGAAACACAGCGATGCATAGCTCTGCGAATAGCCAGTGCATAATTATATCGAATTGTCCAATTTGAACAAGAATGTTTGATAACAATGAAATAAACTATTATACTGACCCACCCACGAGGAGGCTAATGACTAACATGTGTACATATATATACATATACATAAACAATATATACATAAACAATACTCACAGAGGATTTCATCAAAATCCAGCAACCGGAAACGGAAATAGGCCTCTATGGGCGCCGCCATTTGTAAACTAGTGTCGAATAACAAAATAATCAAAATCCAGCAAACGGAAACGGAAATCGCTCGTTGAGCTTCAGTATGCAGCAAACAGGGTGGATGACAGCGATTGGCCTAACGCCTTAATGATGCACCGCCGCAGAGTAGCACAAGCCGAGTCACGGTGCAACTACACTGGTCCCTCACTACAGACCTTCCATATATGGTGCGATGATGTCACTGGGACCAGTGTACATGTTCTTCCATGCTGCACTGTAGCGAGGTTGTCAAGGCATTAGGTCCACAGGCCCAATTGATCGTATTCGATTTTATTCAAAATTAAAAGAAATAAAGAACAATTTGGCATAAACATGGGTGCACAAATGCAATATTAATACTTTATTCTATGGAAATGATGGCCGTATTCGATTATCACGACCGCAACTCGGGTCATCCGAGTTGCTAGAATTTCAAATCGAACACCGCGAGTGGAGTAAAAAAATACATGCGCAATCATAAAATACTTTACTGTAGTTATATCGGGGGGTCAGCCCTAAGCATTGCTTATTCATATTAGGTTATTTCTGTTTTACGTACCACTCCATCTCAGCGGCGCACATGCTGCTTTAGCCGGAACCGGAAGTGAGGTCAGGGCTGGGGAGGGGCGGGGTGGTTGGTGTTTATTCTACATTGGAACACATTTTATTGGAATGTGGCGATTTTGCATTGCGCAGACAACGCTTTTATGAAACACATAATCTGCGGGTCCATTTAAAAAATGTGATCTATGAAGTAATCATTGAATTTCTGAAAACAGCTGAACTACATACACTTCTATGATGTTACCTTAGTTGTTATACTTATGCAAGCTTTTACTCTTATGTAAACAAATTATTTTATTTTTAGCCTATTGCATTTTAGTTATGTTGAGTGATAGAGTCGCGATACAAAAAATATATAACATAAAATATGAAAAATAAAAAACATGAATATGGCCATAGCTGCCGACATGGCGTAAAACCCCCAAGTCAGTCACTCACTCACTCACTTGCAACATGGGGACCAGACTGACGCATCACCGGGCCACCTTGCCACCCTGTAAACAAACTCGGGGCAGTTAAAGTGCCTTTCACACCGTGTCGGGCTGTGCGTATTTTATGTAGGATTTGGTGTCAGGCAGCAGTGGCGGCCATGTGTCTCACGCCCCGCCCACCCCCGCCCAGTCTCCCCCCACCGCCACACCGTCCCTCACCCCGCATCCCCGCCCACCGCCCCTCAGAGAAGGGCCAAGGTCCCGGTACGGAGGTGATGGGTGATGGGTGTTGAGCCTCCCCCTCTCCTCCTCTTCACTCTCCCCTCCCCTCTTCCTCCCTTCCCCCCTCCCGTCCTATCCCTTTCCCCTTCCCCACCCCCTCCCCATCCATCCCCCTCCCCCCTCCCCATCCGCTCCCTTTCCCGCCCCCTACCATCCCTCCCCCTCCCCTCCCGTCCCATTCCCATCCCTTTCCCCCTTCCACACCCCGTCCCCCTACCCTCCCCATTCCGCTCCCTTCCCCCCTCCCCCCATCCCCCCTCCCCTCCCTATCTGCTCCCTTTCCCGCCCCCTCCCATCCCTCCCCCCTGCCCTCCCCATCCGCTCCGTTTCCCGCCCCCCTGCCATCCCTCCCCTTTCCCTCCCGTCCCTCTCCCATCCCTCTTCCCCCCTTGTCCCTCTCCTCCCTCCCCCTTCCTTCCCCCTCCCTTCCCCTCCCTTCCGCCTCCCTCCCGTCGTCCTCCCTCTCTCCCTCCCGTTCCCCTCCCATAACTCTTCCCCTCCCTCTCCTCTCCCTTCCCACTCCCACATCACCTCCCCCTCCCCCTTTCCCCACCTATCCCTCCTCCACATCCTGACAGGTTAATCGATCCACGACCGCGTTGTTAGTTGGCGGGGCGGGGGAGAGGAGGGTAGAAGGGATGGTAAAGGGTGCGTTGGACATTTAAAAAAGGGTTTGGCTTCCAAATATCACTAGAGTAGAACACAAACACAAATACAAATACAAACATAAATACAAGGACATCGCCTCAAAAAACTTCTCTCACCCCTACCCAGTTCCAAACGAAAAATTAATAATCCAGTGATCGGAAAATAGACTACATATGATTGAGTTTCAACAAAATAAGGGAATGTAGGGGCGGGTTAGGGAATAGGTCTGGAGCTATGGTGGAGCAGAATGGATGGTAGCAGCTGGAGGAGCGAATGGTATGGGAAAAGGGGGTTGGGGTTGGGACTGGGGGCTGGCGGGTTTGGAGGGTTGGGAGGGGTGGGAGGGTTGGGAGGGTTACGGGGTGGAGGGATGGAGGGTGAGGCTTATTGCTGACTGGTTATGTGCGAAGTGGTGTTCTCTGTGACAGAGTGGTTAGAGTGTCTGACTTTTTTCTAGGTTGGACTCCTAATCTGAAGGTCAGTGGTTCGATTCTGTGTGCCCACACCTCTGCCACTTTGGATTTCCACCGCTGTCTATAACTTACAGCGTCATCAAAGGCTGGTTGCTCTCATACCATGTCTATGTGGTGTGGGAGGTTAAAAATCCGTTGGGTCGGTAAAAGTGTAGGCTCGGGCTTTCTATCGACAACCTGTCTAATGTTGAAAACAAGTCTATTCAGACTTATCCATGATATGCAGTATAAATCTTCAATCAATCAAAATCAATCAATCAAGTCTTTGGAGTGGATTTATTTACGGAAAATTGTTAGCTGAACAAAGTCTTGGCTCCAGCAGTACCTCTTGCTCGGGGAAGGGGAGGTGGGAGGGTGGAAGAGTTGGTACTGATCCACCAGGGGCGCCCTTTTCAATGTGAGCATGGCCTGTCTACTGCCCCCCCTCCCCCTCCCGTTAATGGCAACTCCAGGACGGGGGTGGGGGTGGCGGTGAAATAAGGTACGGGGTGGATGTGGGGAGAATGGAGGGATGAGTTGAGGGATGAGTTGAGGTGGGAGGTGGGGAGTGGGGGGGGATGAGATGAGGTGGGCGACTGGGGGAGTAGGGGAGTGTGGCAGAAGGGGAGGTGTAGGGGTGGGGGAGTTGGGGGGAATGGTGGAGGAGTTGAGGTTGGGGAGTGGGGGAGAGGGGGAGTGGGGGAGTGAGGGAGTGGGGGAGTGGAGGGAGTGGGGAATGGGGGAGTGGGGGAGTGGGGGAGTGGGGGAGTGTGGGGAGGGTTGCTGGAGCATCCACATTGGAGAGGGAGCATTTGTTCTCAACCCGTATGGATTCATTCCCTTCAACTTGACAAAGCACCGGTGAAATTACTAGCAGTGCCAAGCCCCTGGGCACCGACTGACAACCGTGGATGGGTGTTCAATAGCAGAGCGGCGGCAGGGCAGCGGGGCGGCGGGGCGGCGGGGCGGCGGGGGGTGGGGGGGGGGGGGGGGGGCGGGGCGGGGGGGGGGGGGGGGGGGGGGGGGGCCGGGAGGGTTTGTCGGGGGTAGGAGAGAGTGGAGGCGGGGTGAGGGAGGGCGGAGTTGGCCCGTACATCTGGTGGTAACATATAGCTCAGGGGTTTAGTGACAACAAAGTGGGAACGGTGCGGAAGGGCGGAGGGAGTGTGCGGGGATGGGCGGGGGTGGGGCATAGGGGGTGCAGGGAGCTGACGGCTGAACAGCGAGGGGCTAAGCAGGTTTTGGTGGTTGGGTTGGGTTGGGTTGGGTTGGGTTGGGTTGGGGGGGGGGGCGGTGACGGAAGCACGGCGCGTAGATCGTGCGAGAGTTTACTAAGGCGAGACAAAGTGTGGTAAATATGCTGGTGTTAGCGCGTCAGTGAGAGGGTGGGTGGGGGTGGATGGTCTGGGGGAGGAGGAGTTTCGATGACCCCACACATTCCACACCTCACTCCTCACCCCGCGCGTCCCTAAACCTACGCATCCCACCAGCACCCCTGCCTCCTGCCCTACCTCTATGTGTACACATATATCCTATCCCTAGCCTACCACCTGTACATTATTACCCCGATACACGCAGGCACCCTTATCCCACCGGTACACCTCACGCGCCTTCACTCTACCCCATACCCCTCCGCCACCCCTACACCCCACTCCTACCCCATAGCCCACCCCCTTCCCCTTAGCCCTGCCTCTTCCCCAACCCTATACATATCTTTTCGCCTTAATCTACCAATTATTTCCCCCATTGCATAACCCCCCCCCACACACACACACACACCTATGCACACCTCAACCCCCCCACCACTACTACCCCATCCCCCCCTTCCCCGTAACCCTGCCTCTTCGTCACAAATATCTCCTGAACGTGGTGGCCGAATCGGTAGAGTGCAAGCCTCCCGTGCGACAGATCGAGAGTTTGGGTCCCGGTCGAGTCAAGCCAATGACTTATAAAATTGATACTTGCTGCTTCGTAGCCTGGTGCTTGGCATTAATAGGATAGGGCAAGGACTGGCTAGCTCAGTGTCAGGATAATGTAACTGAGTGCAATATCAAATCATGTTGCCAGGGTTCTGATTTCCCAGTAGGGCAGCACTATAAAGTTGCCATGAGTGTGCACTGCAACAAGTCGGTACCTGTCGGGATATGATCTTAGATTTTGCCAGGATGTAAAACTCCAACAACCAATCAACACATACCCACACACTCTACCACTTTCTCACCTCCTCATCCTGCCACCTCATAGCCTTACCCCTCATCCTCATCATCATCATCATACTGTCAGTCGCGATGCGACAAAGACTGCCACCATTACTTGACTGCCACTCTCCATTTATTTTGTGTGGTTGTACATTTCATGAGAGCTGCATGCAAAAGTTTTGAAGTGCTGCTGGCTTTTGCAAGTTACCAGCGGCACTCTCTCGGGGAGCAAATAGAGGTTTCATACCAGCAAGAACATGTCAAGACAGGCGCAAAAATATTTGTCCCTGCAGTGGGTGGTCGGGAGATGTTGGGAGATCCATACATCAACCACCCTTAATGCTGCGACAGTGACATGATTTTCTGTTTTGGGTTTGCTCCCTTAGCCTTCAGTTCTGTCAAGAACCTGTACCACAAGGCCGTGGTTTACAACTCTGCAGGGCAGGGCATCAAACTCCCTGAGGTATTGTAATACCTGCAATACCTGCATACCCATCTTACCCCTTACCCCTACCCTGGCACTATCCATGGTTCCCTAGCTCGTACCCCCTACCCGTACCCAACAACTACCCTTGGGTCCCCACCTCATACCCCTACCCGCTATACCTCACACGTCCCACACACAGTTACACCTTGCACCCGGCTCACCACCCAATCTCCTGTGCGTTAACAAGACAGGACCTGCTCCCACTTGGTGTGTGTGTGGTGATGGGGTGTCAGGGAGTGTTTGATGAGTAGCGAATATTGGGCTCTCGAGGTGGCTTCTGTTCGACAGGTCCGTCTGTGGAGCATCTCTCGGCACCGCCTATATTGGTACTTCAAAGCGCCGGGCGCCGGCCCCACCATGCCCCGCCCCAACACGCCATGCTCCGTCCCCGCCCCATCCCGATCCGCCCCGCCCCGCCCCGCCTAGACCAGCCCCGCACCGCACCACCCCACCCCACCCTGCACCGCACCGCCCCGCACCGCCCCGCACCGCCCCGCGCCGCGCCGCCCCGCGCCGCCCCGCGACGCCCCACGACGCCCCGCGACGCACCGCCCCGCGACGCCCCGCGACGCCCCGCGACGCACCGCCCCGCGACGCCCCGCGACGCCCCGCGACGCCCCGCGACGCCCCGCGACGCCCCGCGACGCCCCGCGACGCCCCGCGACGCCCCGCGACGCCCGCGACGCCCCGCGACGCCCCGCGACGCCCCGCGACGCCCCGCGACGCCCCGCGACGCCCCGCGACGCCCCGCGACGCCCCGCGACGCCCCGCGACGCCCCGCGACGCCCCGCGACGCCCCGCGACGCCCCGCGACGCCCCGCGACGCCCCGCGACGCCCCGCGACGCTCTGCCCACTCCGCCCCGCACCGCCCGCACTGCCCGCACCGCCCAGCACCCCACTGCCCCGCACCGCACCGCCCCAACCACCCTGCCCGGCACTTCCGCGTTCTTCCCCCCTCTGTCCCGTTCTGCCCCGTTCTGCCCCGCTCTGCCCCGCTCTGCCCCGCTCTGCCCCGCCCTGCCCAGCTCTGCCCAACTCTGCCCGCTCTGCGCCACCCATCCCCACTCTGCCCCTCCCGACCCCGCTCTGCGCCACTCTGCCATACCCAGCTCCGCTCTACCCCACCCAGCCCCGCTCTGCCTCACACAGCCCCGCTCTGCCCAGCTCTGCCCCCCTGCGTCCGGCTCCCCCGCGCCCTGCACCGCCCCGCTTCACCAGGCTAGGATCACCCCACCCTTCTCTGCCCCGCGAAGCCCAAGCTCAGCTAAGCGCCCTCCTCCCCCTCACTCGCCCTACCCCACCCCGCCCCGCTGTACCCCGCTCGCCCCGAGCCCGGGAGTGGCCCCGCACACATCGTGCCGGCTCGCCGCCTCCTCCCGCTGACAAACACTCGGCGCGCCGTATGTAATTTCCGCCAGAAAACCGGCGCATGAACAGCTGGCACCGCCCCTACTGCCACCACTACCACCACCACCACACTCACCAGTACTACCACCACCACCCCCATTGCCACCACCACTACCACCACCACTCCTACCACTACCACTACCACCACCACCATTAAAACCACCACCATTACCAACATCACCATCAGCATTACCACCGCCACAACCACTACCACAACCACCACGACCACGACCACCAGTGCCGCCATCACCATTACCATCACCACCACGACCACCACTACCACCCCCACCACCACCACTAGCACCACCAACATTACCACTGCCATCACCATCACTACCACCATCACCACTACAACTACCACCACCACCCGTACCATCGCCACCACCCCACCATAACCACCACAATGACCACTACCACTGCCACCACCTCACTGATTCGCTTTGCGATTTTAAGCTTGATAGACGTGGTGCAAGAGGCCTCAGTCCGTTACTTGCCAAAACCTCGGCTTGCCGGTTATGCCGATAGGTTATTGCAGTATTTGTGGTGTGTTACATAGAGAAGGTAGTACGGGACACTGTAATCAAATGGCGGATGATAGCCCAGTAAAAAGGAAGACTAGAAGTGGCACCAAGGCGAATCACAACAGAAAAACGGTAGATTCCGATATGTCTGACTCCAGCATTGAACTGTTGACGTTAAGCTAATGGAGAAGAAAACGTTGGCCCAGAAAGAAATAGAGAAGATGGAATTAGAGGAAGAGGATGCTATGCTTATGGAGAACAGGAATAAGCACAGACTGGCAAAGGACCGTAAGAAGACTGGCAGCGAAGGGATCAAGGGCACCGCCATTGTGCGCCAATCGAAGCGGGAGCCGTCATGGGACGACAAGGAGGAGGTGTCTATGAACACATGTACATCAACTCGATAAAGGAGACCCAGAGAGAGGAGGAGGAGACACCGGAGATCTAGGTCCATCAGTTCCTCCAGCTGTAGTGCCTCACGATGATGCAAACATAAGTGGGCATTAAACAAATTTGTTAGTGAAGAAAAGGACTTGAGAAAAGTGAATTGCTATGTACTGTTAGGCAACGGCGGAGTGGATGTTGGACAAAAAGGACATGTCTTTACAAAATTATCAGCCATTGCTCGAACATATCACCTTTTTGACTGAGAGGGCGAAATACAAGGTCTACGATATCGCACACACCGACTATGACTGGGCGATACACAAATTAGCTTTGAAGCAGGGCTTCTCCACATAAATAAATAAATAAATAAATAAATAATGAAGAAAATGAGGCGCCACAATTTTTATATATGTAATGCTTATATTTCACATCACCTCAGAGTTTGACTACTTCTACAGTACGTCGTCATAACTTGCACCCATGCCCACCGTGTTCGAGTAGAATGTGTGTGGGCTGGGTCGTGCTGGGGAGGGTAGGTGGAGGTGGGAGGTGTGTGTGGAGGGCACGATCACTTTAACGCCATCAAAGCCACGCTGTCTTCCTGCCTGATTCTATATGAGGCAAAGTCCCACGCCCAGTCTCATATCACAAGCCTAAGCCTATCTCTCACCCCCACTCACCCTCACCCACTCCCACACACTCACACTCACATCCGCACAGCCTACTCAACCGGATCAAATCAACCACACGGCTTCACTGCACAGTCCCCTAGCTCATCACCCCACCCTCTCCCATCCCTCCCACCTCTCCAACCAGAGGTAAGAACCCAGCACAGATCCAACCCTGGGTAATGTACAGGCCTCTGTTCCAACCCATGCCACATGTCTGCTCTCTGTTCTAACCCCATTTAATGCACAGCTCACTGTTCTAACCCCAGGTAACGTACATCCACTGTTCTATCTGCAGGTAATGCACAGCTCACTGTTCTAACCCCAGGTAACGTACATCCACTGTTCTAACTGCAGGTAATGCACAGCTCACTGTTCTAACCCCATGTAACGTACATCCACTGTTGTAACTGCAGGTAATGCAGAGCTCACTGTTCTAACCCCATGTAACGTATATCCACTGTTCTATCTGCAGGTAATGCACAGCTCACTGTTCTAACCCCAGGTAACGTACATCCACTGTTGTAACTGCAGGTAATGCACAGCTCACTGTTCTAACCCCAGGTAACGTACATCCACTGTTCTAACTGCAGGTAATGCACAGCTCACTGTTCTAACCCCATGTAACGTACATCCACTGTTCTATCTGCAGGTAATGCACAGCTCACTGTTCTAACCCCAGGTAATGCACAGCTCACTGTTCTAACCCCAGGTAACGTACATCCACTGTTCTATCTGCAGGTAATGCACAGCTCACTGTTCTAACCCCATGTAACGTACATCCACTGTTCTATCTGCAGGTAATGCACAGCTCACTGTTCTAACCCCATGTAACGTACATCCACTGTTGTAACTGCAGGTAATGCACAGCTCACTGTTCTAACCCCAGGTAACGTACATCCACTGTTCTAACTGCAGGTAATGCACAGCTCACTGTTCTAACCCCAGGTAACGTACATCCACTGTTCTATCTGCAGGTAATGCACAGCTCACTGTTCTAACCCCAGGTAACGTACATCCACTGTTCTAACTGCAGGTAATGCACAGCTCACTGTTCTAACCCCAGGTAACGTACATCCACTGTTCTATCTGCAGGTAATGCACAGCTCACTGTTCTAACCCCATGTAACGTACATCCACTGTTCTATCTGCAGGTAGTGCACAGCTCACTGTTCTAACCCCAGGTAACGTGCATCCACTGTTCTAACTGCAGGTAATGCACAGCTCACTGTTCTAACCCCAGGTAACTACATCCACTGTTCTAACTGCAGGTAATGCACAGCTCACTGTTCTAACCCCAGGTAACGTACATCCACTGTTGTAACTGCAGGTAATGCACAGCTCACTGTTCTAACCCCATGTAACGTACATCCACTGTTCTATCTGCAGGTAATGCACAGCTCACTGTTCTAACCCCATGTAACGTACATCCACTGTTCTAACTGCAGGTAATGCACAGCTCACTGTTCTCACCCCAGGTAACGTACATCTACTGTTGTAACTGCAGGTAATGCACTGTTCTAGCCCCAGGTAAGGTACATCCACTGTTCTATCTGCAGGTAATGCACAGCTCACTGTTCTAACCCCAGGTAACGTACATCCACTGTTCTAACCCCATGTAATGTATTTACACTGTTCTAACTGCAGCTAATGTATAGCACTCTGTTCTAACCCCCGGTAATGTACAACCCACTGTTCTAACCCCAGGTAATGTACAACAAACTGTTCTAACCCCATGTAATGTACAACAAACTGTTCTAACCCCATGTAATATACACCCACTGTTCTAACCCCGGCTACTGTTCATATATCTGTTATTACGACAGTTATGTACATCCACTGTTCTAATGCCAGGTCATGTACAACTCTCTGTTGTTCTAACACCAGGTAGTGTACATCAATCTGTTCTAACCCCATGTCATCATCATCATCATGCTGTCGGTCACGATGTGACAAAGACTGCTTTCATTACTTGACTGCCGCTCTCCATTTAGCTCTCTGCTGTGAGAGTGATGTCCATGAGTCTCTTGATGGTATCCTTGAACTGGAGACGGGGGCGCCGATTCATTCTGTAACCAGAAGACAGTTCAGAATAGAGGATCTGCTTTGGTAGCCTGTCTGATGACATCCTAATGAGGTGTCCAGTCCACCGGAGATAACTTTTTGATCAGAAGATCTTCCATAGAGGGCAGCCCCGTCCATTCAAGTATTTCCTTATTTGTCTAAATTTCATGAAAGGAGCCTGCAAAAGTGTTAAAGTGCTGCTGGCTTTTGCAAGTTACCAGCGGCACTCTCTCGGGAAGCAAATAGAGGTTTCACACTGGCAAGAACATGTCCAGACAGGCGCAAAACTATTTGTCCCTGCAGTGGCTGGTCGGGAGATGTTGGGAGTTCCATACATCAACCACCCTTAATGCTGCCACAGTGACATGGTTTTCTGTTTAGGGTTTGCTCCCTTAGCCTTCGGTTCTGCCAAGAACCTGTACCACCAGGTAGTGGTTTACAACTCTGCAGGGCAGGGGCGTCAAACTCCCTGAGGTATTGCAATACCTGCAATACCTGCATACCTGTAACCCCATGTAATGTACAACAAACCGTTCTAACACCAGGTAATGTATATTCACTGGTAATGTACAGCACTCTGTTCTAACCCCATGTAATGTACAACAACCTGTTTTAACCCCAGGTAATGTACAGCACTCTGTTCTAACCCCATGTAATTTCCAACAAACTGTTCTATTCCCAGATAATGTCGACCCACTGTTCTAACCCCAGGTAATGCACATCCACTGGGTCAACTGTCTTCTTCGTACCATAGCAATCCACGCACTCGTTATGCTAAGAATATTAAATGTTTTTGTTTGTTTGCTGCGCTGAAATAATATCCCCACAAAACTTACCAGCATCATTTTACGGTTTAAGCTATGTCAAATTAACTAAACAGAACGCTCTGTCCTATCAAGCACCAACCATATTCACCTCACCCAATTATCGATATCTTACCAATATATATAACCTCCCCCCACCCATCTACTACCTGCACTTAATCACTACCCACAATCAGCACCCAATCACAAATCACCACCACCCAGTCATCTGTCAATAAGAAATCACCACCATCCACAGCCACACAACCATTAACTACCACCCACAACCAATCACAAATAACCACCACCCACAATCAGCCACCAATCACAAATCACTACCACGCAGTCACCCGTCAATGGCAAATCACCATCATCCACAGCCACACAACCATTAACTACAACCAAATCACAAATCACCACCATCCACAACCACCCACCAATTCACAGACCCACACACCACACACCACATACCACGCACCACGCACCACGCATCACGCACCACGCACCACACACCACGCACCACGCACCACGCACCACGCACCACGCACCACACATCACACACCACGAACCACACACCACCCACCACACACCACGCACCACGCACCACTCACTACGCACCACGCACCACGCACCACGCACCAACACCACGCACCACGCACCCACACACCACAACCACCCACACACACCACCACACACCACACACCACACACCACACCCACCACCACAACCACACACCACCCACCACACACCACACACACTCACACATACCACCACACACCACCCACCACACACCACACACCACACACCACACCACCCACAACACACACACACACCACACACACACACCCACACCACACACCACACACACCACACACCACACACCACGCACCACGCACCACACACCACCACACACCACACACCACACACCACACACCACACACCACGCACAACACACCACACACCACACACCACACACCACATACCACACACCACACACCACACGCCACAGACCACACACCACACACCACACACCCAACCGCCACCAACACACAGCCACCACCACACATCACTCACACATCCACACACCACACACCCAACCGCCACCAACACACAGCCACCACTCACACCCACCCTTACCCCCACCCCTACCCCTACCCCTACGCCCTACCCCCACCCCTACCTCTACCCCCTACCCCTACCCCACACCGTACGCCTACCCCCTACCCCCTTACCCCCCTCCACGCAGCACGCCTCCCGCTGCCTGCAGAGAAGGGCCACCTCTTGAGCTCCAAATAAGCCGGGTGCTTTAATCTTGGACCCCTAAATGAGTTTGAACTGCGGAGTTGGAGGGTGGGTGGGTGGATGGAGATTACCGGGCCTGTCGGCGGAGCCCTGTGAAGTGCACGCCTCACGGGGTGATGGGATCAGAGGAGCCGGCATCCGGCGACACACATGTACAGATACACATACACACATATATATACACACATACATTCATGCACACATACACATACACACACCTAACAAAGTAACAGTGTGGTGGGTCAGAGGAGTAGGGAGCCGGCGACAGGAATGTACACATATATACACATATGTTCCGCGCACTTACCTATCCACATGCACACACCTACACATAATGTGTCTATATGTGCATGTATGTGTGCATGTATATATGTCACATATATACACACATATACATACATATATTCCACACACATACCTATCCACATGCAACCACCTACACATAATGTGTCTATATGCACATCTATGTGTGCATGCATATATGTCACATACACACACACATATATACACATAGGTTCCACACACTTACCTATCCACATGCAAACACCTACACAATATGTGTCGATATGCACATGTATGTGTGCATGTATATATGTCACATATATACACACATATACACACATATATCCATGGACTTACCTACCCACATGCACACACCTACACATAATATGTATATATGCACATGTATGTGTGTATGTATATATGTCACATATATACACACATATATAAACATATATTCCATGCACTTACCTATCCACATGCACACACCTACACATAATGTGTCTATATGCGCATTTATGTGTGCATGTCTATATGTCACATAGATACACACATATATGTACATACATACACACATATATGCACATCCATGCATGCACATACATGCATGCACATACATGCACACATATACATACACGCATGCTCTCCTCTACACACTTACGCACGCATACATACACACCAGCATACATGCACACATACTGAAGAGCCAAAAAATGTATCCCCATCAGACAAGATGGCTAAATGAGTCAGCTCCTCTCAATAAATACCTGACTTTTATTAAAATGTTGGTCCAGTCTGCTAAAGAGCATAATCGGTAGAATAGTATATACTTATATGTTACAGACGATATCAAAAACAGTAATAAATGGGAAAATTGCATCCAAAATAATAGTAGCATAGTAGATTATAATTCACACAAAAAAACATATGTATTATTTTGGTGAGAGGTTATATTGTACTCGGCGGGTGTTTTCGCTAGTGTCTGGATAATCTCCTGCGGATGTATAATGATATGACGGTAGCCGTTATTTAAATTCATATTATTGATCATTCCAAATAAGAGACCAGACAATAATAATTACTTTGCGGAGACCTCATGACCTAAGCACTGGCTGGTATGCAAAAGACCACCATTTATTTTGACTCAAAAGCAAATTTCCGTGCGACAGTTGGCCGAGAGGCACGCTATCCGCACCAAGGCTGATGGCGCGGGAAGGTTACAGTGGGTTCGGAGCAGGTCCCCCACCCTCCAGGTCGCTCCAACGGCACACTCCCATACCTCCCTAACACAGTGTCATACGGAGAGTTTAGTACGTTCACAATAATATTCGCATAACCTTTATACACCACATAATACATGATACAGCACATATGTTTCATATTGCATTGCTTCATAGACTGAGTTACAGCAGCTCTATTACTGTTGACAAGGTGAATCTGATGGTTGCTAGGCCGCGGGTGCCCGGTTCAGACTGGGGAGATAAGGTTTTAGCAGTGCACCATCAGATAGCACTCTGCCACCTCCAGCTAATAATGCCTCGGGCACGTTGTACCAACTGTTTGACCCGCACCGAGACTTACAACAACAATATGTGTAAGACAAATTATATTCCTCCGCGGCGACTGATACAGATTTACTACATCAGCGGGAGGCGAGGTGGACCGATGGTGGCACCACCGGTACATGCGTTGCGTCCACATGAGGATAAATAGAAGAACTGGGCACCACATACAGTATAACCCCGTTAAACCAAACTTGAAGGGACGCTAGAAATTTGTTTGGATTAACCGATCATTGGTTTAACTGAGCTTTGGCATTGATTTTCACATTGAATAAGTGTGTATTTCACATGTAATATACAATGTATGCGGACACTTTGATTATTGTTTTTTGTATGTATATACAGTATAACCCCGTTAAACTCTACTCGGTTAAACCAAATGATTATTAATCCTAACCTTTTTCGGCGGCCCGGTAAAATACTACCATTTATCGTATAAAAAAGTTGGTGGGGTCTCAGATGACCTTATAACCACATGAAAGTTTGGTTTAACCACAACGGAGTGGCCTGGGGTCCGACAATTTTGTTTGGATTAACCAACTTTGGTTTGATCAACTTTTTTGTATGATAAATGGTAGTATTTTGCCGGGCCGTCGAAAAAAGTTTGGATTAACCAATCGCTTGGTTTAACCGAGCTTGGGTTAACGGGGTTATACTGTATTTGGTTTCCACGTTACAATGGTGATAATTAATTTCTTAGCAATACTACATGTATTTATTCTATTCCAAGAATGGATTTAAAGTAGGTTTGTTTCATTTTGTGCTAAAGTGAAAAGGTGTTTACAAATTGACACCCTGCATTTACCCAACTTTTTTTTTGTAAGACATAATCTTGTTTGTTTAACTGGAATCAATCAAATCTTGTGTGAATTTGTTGTGTACATTAAAATGATGTTGTGGATGTGTGTTTGGTTTTCATGTTACATGAGTTATATTGACGTATTACACAATTTGTGTAAGATCAAAATCAAAAGGTGAAATAATTATTTTCAACACTCTGACATATAAACCTTCATATGAACATGGATTCTGCTATTATTTGAAATATTTTCGGTTGTTATTCATAAGGTTTTCACTTTTGGTTCCGATGTCACACTTCAGTACCCAATCTCAGAGAATAAACTTTATACTCGAATATTAGACTGTCTCAAAAGGTGCTAAGCAATATGGGACAAGATTTTGTCCATTGTAACGATCAACATATTATCTGCTTATGCATTTGCTCAGGATAAACTGATTTGTTTTTTTACATGGTGTTTCATAATCCCAATAGAATACATATTGATTTGAAGCAAATGTCCTTGTGTTTTCAGTGTAACTGTTTCTGTGCTCTTTTGTGTCAATCGTTACAATGGACAAAAAAAAGAGTTATCACCTTTTGAGACAGGCTCATATGTTATGCGCCAAGACATGTTGTAAGTGGGTACTAAGCTTGTCATTCATGGTTATGTAAGTTTGGTGCACATAGGTCATGTCTCGGTAAGCCGGGTTTTGTATTTGTGCATTGCTGTTTCTGATATGAATAGTTAGTATCATGGAGCTGGGTTGGTTATCATTGTCAATGTGACTGGTTAGTAATGTGTGAGTGAACCACTGGATATCATTGGGTGTGGCTTGATGAGATGCTGGAGGTGTGTGTGTGGGAGGTATATGAGGTGTGTACAAGGTAAGGATGAAGATTGGGGTGGGAGGAGAGGATGGCGTGGGAGGGTGGGGATGGGTAGGAGGCTGAGGATGGGGTGGGAGGGTGGGGATGGGATAGGGGGCTGAGGAGGGGGTGGGAGGGGGGTAGGGTGGGAGGGTGGAGGGATGGGGTGGGGGGGATGGGTGGGGATGGGGCCGGGGGGTGGGAGGGTGGGGATGGGGTAGAGGGGGATGGGGGGTGGGAAGATGAGGATGTGGTGGGGTGGGGGGGGGTAGGGTGTGGGGTGGGGATGGGTGGGAGGGTGGGGATGAGGTGGGAGGGTGGGGATGGGGCGGGGAGGGTGGGGATAAGTGGGATAGTGAGGATGGGGAGGGGGGTGGGGATGAGGTGGGAGGGTGTGGATGGGGCGGGAGGGTGGGGATAAGGGGATGGTGAGGATGGGGTGGGAGGGTGGGGATGGGATAGGAGGTGGGGATAGGGGGGAGGGTGAGGATGGGGTGGGTGGTGGGATGGGATTGGAGGGATGGGGCGGGGAGGGTGGGGGGGTGGGGGGTGAGGATGGGTGGGGTGGGTGGGGATGGGGGTGGAGGGTGGTGATGGGGGGGATGGGATTGGAGGGTGGGGATGGGGTGGGTGGGTGGGGATAAGGTGGGATGGTGAGGATGGGGTGGGAGGGTGGGGATGAGGTGGGATGGGGATGGGGCGGGAGGGTGGGGTATGGTGGGATGGTGAGGATGGGGTGGGGAGGGTGGGGATGGGATAGGAGGGTGGGGATGGAGGAGGGTGGGAGGGTGGGAGGGATGGGGATAGGGTGGGGGGTGAGATGGGGGTGGGTGGGTGGGGGGTGGGAGGATGGGGTGGGTGGGTGGGTGGGTGGGATTGGAGGGTGGGGATGGGGTGGGTGGGTGGGGATGGGATTGGAGGGTGGGGATGGGGGTGGGAGGGTGGGGGATAGGGTGGGAGGGTGAGGATGGGGTGGGTGGGGATGGGATTGGAGGGTGGGATGGGGTGGGTGGGTGGGGATGGGATTGGAGGGTGGGAAATGGGGTGGTTGGGTGGGGATGGTGTGGGAGGTGGATAGGGTGGGAGGTTGGGGTAGGGGGAGGAGGGTGGATTACAGGGGAGGGTGAGGATGGGATGGGATGGTGGCGATAGGCTGGCCGGTGAGGATGGGGTGGGAGGGTGGGTATGGGAGGGAGGGTGAGAATGGGGTTGGAGGATGGGGATGGGGGGAGGAGAGAGATGGGTGGGAAGATGAGGATATGGTGGGAGGGTGGAGATGGGGTGGGAGGGTGGGGATGGGGTGGGAGGGTGGAGATAGGGTGGGCGGGTGAGGATGGAGTGGGAGGGTGGGGATCAGGTGGGAGGGTTGGGATGGGGTGGGAGGGTCGGGATTCGATGGGACGGTGGGGATGGGGTGGGAGGGTGGCGGTAGGGCTGAGGGTGTGCGTGTGGGGTTGTATCGGAGGGTGGGGGTGGGAGTGATGTGGAATGGACGGGGCGTGTCGACATCACTCCCACTACCATATCACTCACCACTCACTAATTCAACGGATAAAATCAGAACTATCCCACCCACCCACCGATGAAACGCAACACCGCGCCGCACCAAAGGCACACTCCACACCACACCACGTCACGTCACGCGCACCACACAGCGCCACCATGCAACCGACACCTTGTGACGTCACCAGAGTCAGGGGCTCACGACTGAGGGGTGAGTGTCCCGCGGATCCCCCTCCCCCCTTACCGCAGCCCTGGAGTGTGCAATAACTGCACCCTGGAGTGGGAGATAACTGGCTGACTGACCTGTCGCTTCTCTCATGTCCTCTCCTCCTGTACGCACAAGCTCGTGTCATCCCTATGCTACAGAGATGTAAGTCACTGTGTAAGCGCGTCTCCGACCCCACCCACACACACCCCCACACCTGGACCACACCACACCACACCCTCTCCAAATATACACTAGAGAGATGTAAGTCACTGTCTGTAAAGGCACCCCCCTCCCATCGACATCCCCACCCATCCCATCTCCAGGGTCTTCATCTTCATCACTAGCTTCTCTCTGATATGCCATCGTTGTAAGACATTCACAAGGCGCATGATCCAATTTCCAAGAATCAAGAACCAACACCATTTATTTTGTGAATTATCGTTTTGCTTTCATTAAATTTCTAACTAGAAATCATTGGCTACCTTCGAGCCAGGCAATCTCTCATTTGTTTCCATATTGAACGCTACAATTTTAGTACAAACCTAAAATATCCAACTAAAATTAATCTAATAGTAGTAATACTACAAACCTAAAATATCAAAACAGAAATTAAGGTAATAGTACTATTAGTGGTAATACTATAAACCTAAAATATCAAAACAGAAATTAAGCTAATAGTACAAACCTAAAATATCACAACAAAGATTTATTTAATACCAAGCTTTTTGTTATTCCTTTATAAAAAAATATAAATTGGCAACTCAAAAATATGATACCTTTAACATTATATATATATAACACCTTTGTTGGATGGGGATCGATTAAAGGTGGGCTCGGATGAGTAGAGGGGTGTCATCCTGGAGTCAACCTCGGCGCCTCCAGGTGGACGTTGGAGCTGCTCCAGGGTCGGCCTGTGGGAGGGGTGTGATCGGGTTGATGCCGGCCTTACACGGGGAGACGCGCCGACCTACACAGACTCGCGTCTGAAGGAACTCCCCATCGCCTGTATCAGTGTATGAAGCCCCGCGCGCATGCGCAGTGACCCCGCGCAGCGAGCATGCGCAGACGCGGGGTTATTGAGCTGCTCCCGAGACCTCCGCTTGGTGGCGCTCTTTGGAAGGTGATACGTACGCTCTCCTGGTCCCGGGCTAGGCGTAGTAGTAATATAAGCGATCTAGCAATGTGGTGATGTAGCGATGTAGCGATGTAGCGCACGTTGTACACAGGTAGGTGATAAGGGCGCGCTGGTGATAAGAGAAGAGGAGATAAGAGAATGACGCGCTGATTCTGATGGAGTGATCCACCACCCTTAGCGCACTCCGCCTCCCCCTGCCACCCTCCCCACACTCCTCCCCTACCACCCTCCCAACCCTCCGCCTCCCCCTGCCACCCTCCCCGCCCTCCTCCCCCTACCACCCTCCCAACCATCCGCCTCCCCCTGCCACTCTCCCCACACTCCTCTCCCCTGCCACCCTCCCCACACTCTTCCCCCCTGCCACCCTCCCCACAACCTTCTCCCCTGCCACCCACCCCACACTCCGCCTCTCCCCTGCCACCCACCTACACTCCACCTCTCCCCTGCCACCCTCTTCACACTCCTCCCGCCTGCCAGTCTCTCCACACTCCGCCTCCTCCTCCCTGCCACCCTCCACGCCCTCCGCCTCCCCCAGCACCCTCCGACACTCTCCTCTCCCTGCCACCCTCCCCACATCCTCCTCCCTGCCACCCTCCCCAGATTCACTATCCCCTACTCCCCCCCCTCCCCCCCCCCCCCTCCCCCCCCCCCACCCAGCACACCCGGTTGACACACACACACCTTGCTACACACACCTTCCTACATACATCTTCTAACACGCATGCACCTATTGCGTCTCACACACACGCGTACTGCATACACACAGGTAAACATGTTGACTGTTTGCAATCTACAAACAGCTACAACCCCACAAACTAGAAACAACAACAAAACAAAAAAGTATTACCAAAAACAAACATTCTAAAGATTTGAATCAAACTGAACTATTTATAGTGCTGCCGAGAGGTGAAAATAAGTGTTAACACACTTATCCATTATAGGTATGGTAAATAAATTCATCACAAGAAAATATATCCCAAAGCCCCCCCCCCAACCACACACAAACCTCCTCCTCCCATACACAAGCACTCCTCCCACACATATCCACAACCAAACCGACCCTAACACACACCCACCCCCCTACGCGCACACAAGCACTCCCACCCTTACAATTTATATCTGCACACCCAAACATACTCACCCCCCATCCACACACACACCTCCTTCTCCCCATACACAAGCACGCCCCACACACATCCACAACCTAATCGACCCCCCCCCCCTCCCGCTCATACCCCCCCTACGCACACACAAGCACTCCCACCCTTACAATTTATATCTGCACACCCAAACATAATCACCCCCCCCCCCTCCACACACACACACACGCCCACATATCTTTCCGCACACACAACCTCCCTCCCTCCTCTCTCCTTCATGCCGATTTGGCGCCACCTGATGGCGGCCTGGCGCCCTCTGGAGCCGACCTGGCGCCCCACATTGTGGACACCGGAGAATGTACAACGCGACACGGGGGCGTCTAGCGCCGAAATAAGACAATCTGGGGAAAAGCCAAAGTCGTCAGGTTCGGAATTTTCGTCTCTGAGTGTGAAAGGAGAGATTGTGCATAAGGGGACTGGGATGCTTGTTTGTTCTGTTGGGTGTTGTACGTCCTAGAAACACGGTAAGATCGTTTCTTTTGACAGTGCACACTGAAGGTGCTGGTCTATTGAGAGACTGATCCGCGGGCATCGATATCTAATTACTGTACTGAAACTATGTTTATATATACAGTAAATTCTCTCTAACAGAGCACCTACACAGATCGACCACTCCCCTATGTCGGTCGATTTATTTAGATCCCAACAATACCATTGTAACCATATTCTAACTCCCTAAACCGACCACCTCCCTAAATGGACCACTTAGGTCGGTTGATTTAGAGAGGGTTTATTGTATATATAAATATATGATGTATAAGGATTATGCAAGTATAAATGCGTGTAAGGGATGTTCCCTATTTTATCTATTATTATATTGTTATTAACCACTGCTATGTTGTGTACACCTCTATGGGTGACCCACCCCCTACGACCGGTGGTCCCACCACCTCCCCAACATCACCAGTGGCGCAAATATTGTCACTCGCGCACTGGAATTTCAACCCACCTCATTGTCTTGTCTCTTTTCTATACTGCAGCATGCCCTTTATATATATATATGTATATATATATATATATATATATATATATATATATGATTATTCCATTCATGCTTTGACATAGCAGACAAGGTATGGTATAACAGAGAAGACAAGTAGTGTGATATGAATTTTGAAAGTGAGCAGAGTGACAGTTGGCTCACGGTATAGGAGGCGGAGTAGGAGAGAATGCCTGCTCCGCAGCAAATAACATGAAAGATAAGATGGTTAGAGAGAAACATTTAAGGGCTGCCATTATTTATATCCACATAATAAATGATATAGTACATATATATATATAAACATATATATATATATATAAACAGGGTATATATATGATTATATATATATGTGATTATATATATATATGTGATTATATATAAGTGCATATCCCTGCCAGGTGACAGGTGCTGGTTCAGACCCTGCCTGGCGTTAATCCCATTGTTAGCCTTCCTGTACAAGCCACCTCCTCCTCTTCCTGCTCCTCATCGGTCGCCCACTAATAACCTCCACATCGCTATACTACTCACCCTCCCACACACCCTCATTCTCCACACATACACATATCAGGCAGCTGCGGGATTTGGTGAGCAGCTCATCTGGGGAAGAAGGTAGGGAGAGAGGAGGGGTATTACTATTAGACCCAGGGAGGAGAGCCAGGAGAGATTAAAACCTTCCTGGATCATCAGCTCAGCCCCGCCCCGCCCCCTCCTCCCCCGCCCCTCCCCCTCCTCCCCCGCCCCTCCCCCCTTCCCCCGCCCCTCCCCCCCGCCCCCCCCGCCCCAACCTAAGACACGCGCGACAATGGCAGCATAATCCGGCATCTTGGCGCGGCTCGGGAGTAAGTACGGTCTTTGCAGGTGTCACCGGAGCCGGGGCGGTTAACTCTGGGAGCTGCTCTGAGCCGCTCGGCGACTTAGCTGCGAGCAGCTCCGGATTATCAGCTGTAGCTCTACTTCCTTCTTCGCCTCCTCCTCGTCCTCCGCGATCCAACTGGCGCGCGCTCTCTAACTGACACCGGGACCTGTTGAGTGACTTGAGTTCCTCACTCCTCACCCCACCCCCAACCTACCCATCCCCATATCCGCACCTCCACCTCCATCCCTACACTCATTCCTCATTCACACACGCTCTGCCCTTTTACTGCTGGAGGTTATGTGTTTGTTGTTGTTATTGTTGTTGGGCTTTTAACTATAAACACAAATTCAACTAATCGTGAATCTCAATTCAAATTAATTCAAGTCCCAGAGGAACTCGCGTTAGAACAGCGCGCTCTGATTGGATCCTCCTGTGTGTTGGTGGGGAGTGAAGGGGGTGAGGGTGGGTTGTAGGGGGCACCGCGAGGGCTGCATTCCTTCCGTCACACCCTCCGCCCCTCTTCTCACCTTCCCTCCTAGGACTTAAAAATGTATACCTACCTGTTTTACCAGGATATGGCAAGGAACAGTGGAATGGGGAAGACCAATTGTCCTAAAATTAAATTTACCCCGTTTAATTAATTAATAATATAGTATAGCACCAGCAACAAAGTAGAATATTATAAAATTCAAGGCTACTGATTGAATCAAAGTGACATTTGTGGGAGAAAACACATAACAATAAATAGGACTGGTGTATTTAGTAGCACCCGCGCCTGGCCACCGTCACTGTCCTGCTCCTTCAGTAAATCACAGTAAGACACAGGTAGTAATAAATGTAGCTGGAAGAGAGGGCACCGGTCACGTGGTCCCAAAATAGACCATTATTTATGAGGGCCTGCGGACAGTTGAAATTAATCTTTAAAATGTTAAACTTGAACTCCCTGCCCTCCGCCATTTCCACACACCCCAACCACTCAACTTCCCTCCCCTCTCAATGTCCCCCCCCCCCCACACCCCATAGCCACCCCCAACCTCCACAAGCCCTACAGCCACCCTTCAGTCTCCATCCATCTCAGCCATTCATTCCCCCCACAGTACATATAGCCACACCATCCACCCCTCCACCCCTCCACCCCTCCACCCCTCCACCCATCCACCCATCCACCCATCCACCCATCCACCCATCCCCCATCCACCCACCCACCCATCCACCCATCCACCCATCCACCCACCCATCCACCCATCCACCCACCCCCATCCCCCACCCACCCATCCACCCATCCACCCATCCACCCATCCACCTCCACCCGTCCACCCGTCCACATCCACCCATCTCACCCATCCACATCACTCCACCCGGTCACCCTCCACCATCCACCCATCCACCCATCCACCCATCCCATCCACATCCCCCCACCTCCACCCTCACCCATCCACCATCCACCCGTCCACCCGTCCACCGTCCACCTCCACCCTCCACCCATCCACCCCTCCACCCTCCACCACACCATCCACCCATCCACCATCCACCCATCCACCCATCCACCCATCCACCCATCCACCCATCCACCACATCCCGCATAGTCACTCATACACCCCAACCACTTATTCTGCCTCCCTCCACTCATTCTCAGGCTCACCATCTCGTTAGCCTCTATCCGTAGCCTCACTCCAAGTTCAACTCCTGTCTACCCATCATCATCATCATTCTGTCGGTCGCAATGCGACAAAGACTGCTTTTATTTCTTAACCGCCGCTATTTCGTGCAGTTGTGCATTTCATAAAAGCTGCTTGCAAAGTGTTGAAGTGCTGCTGGCTTTTGCAAGTTACTAGCAGCACTCTCTCGGGGAGCAAATAGAGGTCTCACACCAGCAAGAACACGTCAAGACGGGCGCAAACTATTTGTCCCTGCAGTAGCTTGCCGGGAGATGTTGGGAGTTCCCTTCATCACCGCCCTTAATGCTGCCATGGAAGCATGGTTTTCTGTTAGGGTTTGCTCCCTTAGCCTTTGGTTCTATCACGAACCTATACCACAAGGCAGTGGTTTATAACTTTGCAAGGCAGGGGTGTCAAACTCCCTGAGGTATTTTAGCAGATAGGTACTACATTACCCGCATACCCGTCTACTCACTCATCCCAAATACCCATTCTACTCTACACCACACATCCCTACCCCTACCATCACTGCTGCCGAGGCCCCGACCCCAACCCCAACTCCAACCCCAACACTAACACCAAGACAATCCCCAACCCCAACCAATTCTCAACACTAACACCAACTCATCCCCAACCCCAGCCCCATTCTCAACACTAGCACCAAGCCCATCACCAACCCCAACCCCATTCTCAACACTAACACCAACCCATCTCCAACCCCAACCCCATTCTCAACACTAACACCAACCGATTCCCAACCCCAACCCATTCTCAACACTAGCACCAAGCCAATCCCCAAACGCATCACCAACCCAATCAACAACCCCAACCCCATTCCCATTCCCATTCTCAACACCAATACCAATTCCAATACCAATACCAACGTCAACACCAACACCATTACCAACAGCAACACTATGTACCAACACATGCATTACACCACATCAAACCCATGCCAACACAACCACTAAGTCCATCCTCACACCAACGCCAACACCAACACAATACCAATAAAACACCAACAAAACACCAACAAAACACCAACACAACACTAACAAAACACCAACGCAACACCAAGAAAACACCAACACAACACCAACAAGACACCAACAAAACACTAACAAAACACCAACACAACACCAACACAATAACAACAGAACACCAACAAAGCACCAACACAACACCAACACAACACTAACAAAACACTAACACAATAACAGTGCAAATCCCATGACAACACCAACACTAATGCCAACACCAACTCCATTCCCAACAACAACACCAACACTAACCCTATTCGCAACATCAACACCAATATCAACATCAGCACAACACTAACACTAAAGCCCCAAGCCCGACCCCAACTACAAACACCAACAGCACCTGCCTCCCATCCCTACCTGTACCCACCATCACCCCCTCCCCCCCCCCCCACACAAACACAGCACATACACACCCACACACACACATCTCCCTCACCCAGTGGTCACGTGCGATGTGGCACTTGATCCCGTAACCTCAGGCAAAGGGGAGCCTGGCCCCTGCAGAGATTACACAGTTCTTCAACGTGATTAGATTTCACTGAGAAGTTCTCCCTTCAAATATTTATCACTGTCCGCCGGGGCTATTGTGCGCCGTGACGGAATGCACACACACCGGCACACACATGGGCACACACCGGGCACACAAGCGGCCAGCTGCCGGGTCGCAGCGGGCGGAGCGGGGGGGGGGGGGGGCGGAGGGGTTGACCAGGGCGCGGGGAGGCCGGGCGCCAGGCTGACCGCCGACTGGACCGCGCTGACCGGGACCCCGGTCCCCGGGACCCGGTGACCGGGTCTGCGGGGCGCGGGGATCCGGGGGCCCGGTGTCGGCGCGCCCTCGTCCTGCGCCCCGGTGGCCGTGCCGGGGTCGGCCGGGCAGCGCTGGGGTCGGGGTCGGGGTCGGCGCCCTGCGCCGGCCGAGTCAGGCCCGAGTCCCCCCGACCGGCCGCCGCCCAGACAGTGCGCCGACCCGAGGTAATCGAATCCAGGCTGGGTGAGGAATATACAAACTGACAAATATAGACATTATCGCTCTCTCCCTTTCTCTCTCTCAGTCTCACTCTCTCTCTTACTCTCTTGCTCTCTCTTGCTTTAGCTTTTGCTCTCGTTCTCGCTCTCGCGCTCTCCCTCTCCTGCGCGCTCTCTCTCCCTCTCTCTCCCTCTCTCCCTTTCTCTCTCGCTCCCCCCTTTCTCTCTGCCTCTCTCTGCCTCTCTCCACCCGCTCCCTCTCTCTCCCTCTCTCTCCATCTCTCCCGCTCTGTCTATCGTTCTTTCTCTCTTTCTCTCCCACTCTCTCTTTCTCTCGTTCTCTCTCCCTTACTCTCTCTCACTTTCTTTCTGTATTGGCACAATACACCACTGCTTTTCACTATCGATATATTGATTGCAGTTGTAGGTCCTTGCACCGTCTGATGTCATATCAGAACCTGTGCCAATACTCGGTCATAAAGGTACCTGTGTGTACCCCGCTGTAATACCCCTCTCAGTAACATTATCCTGACATTTAGCCAACCAGTTCTTTACCTATTCCACTAATCCTCAGAACTAGACTCGGCCGGGGATGGATCTCATCACATTTCACATGGGAAAGTGGCATTGCACCGCTAGACCATCTCTTCCAGTATATAGTGTAAGGTTGATATGACCTCTTTGGAAATTCTAATTGGATTCTGCAGATGACATGGCGACCAGGATATGAAGCAAGAGTAAGGTCCTGGCCAAATTCAGCCCATGTGAATGCGGTCGGAATCAGCTGAGACAGAAAAAAAGAAAGTTTGTTTTATTTAACGACGCCTCGAGAGCACATTGATTTTTAGCATCGGCTATGGGACGTCAAACATTTGGCCTTTCTGACATTTTTATTTAGAGGAAACCTCCTGCTGCCACATAGGCTACTCTTTCCGATAAGCAGCAAGTGGTCTTTTATATGCACTTTCCCACAGACAGGACAGCACATGCCACAGCCTTTGATGAACCTGTCGTGGACCACTGGTTGGAACGGAAAATAGCCCAAACTGCAAATGTGTCCACTGACCAGGATCGATCGGATGACCCACACCTACACAGCTGGACACGCTACCGTCTGAGCTACGTCCCGCTCCCTCAATCAGCTGAGACAATGTATGTCCCTTGCCACCCTCCCCACACTCCTCTCCGGCATTAATAGGATAGGGCAAGGACTGGTTTGGTAAGTATCAGGATAATGTGACTGAGTGAGATATCGGGTCATGGTGCTGGTGGACTGATCTCCCAGTGGGGCAGTTCTATCAAGTCGACATGAGTGTGCCCTGTCACAAGTCCGTACCCGTCCTGATATGACCTTAGATGTTGCTGGAACGTAAAACGCCCAGAATCAAACAAACAAACGAAGAGACCAGCCTACTGGCACTATTACATACTATCCCATTCAGTCACATTATCATGGTACTTAACAAACCAGTCCTTGCCTTAAGGCCCTGTCACACTACGACGTAATGACGTCAGCGTAGGCATAACGTGAAAATAATTATATTACGTCACAGTTCTCAGCGTTGTATGCAAATTGTGGCACAAGTTGGACGTTTATGCAGCATAGTTGATGTGGGTGTGACGTCACCGTGACGTCGGGCTAGCGTATTGTGTAAGAGTCGGACTGGCGACACTCCAGCGCGCGCGATGCCGTGCTAGCATGACTTTGACGGTGCCTTAGCCTCGGCCTGGCATGATCACGCCCGCACCAATGTTGACACGTCCGACTCGACCGTTATATCTCTACGTCAGTCGACGTCGGTCGGCCGAGAGCCTAACATCACCCTAATGTCACGCCAACATCGTCAGCATGATCACAACGCGTGGCTGATGCGCTCGACGTAACGGGAACGTGGGCCGATGTCACTCAAAGCACCCGACCCACCCGCGCCTTGTGTATATACATTCACACCATGTTCAGAACACGTTCGAATGACGTCACTCTAAAGGGTCATCAACGATGTCAATGATGTCAATGACGTCAACTACGTCAGGACACATTAGCGAAATGTTGGAGCGATGTTTGCCATGTGCCACAGACTTGTTCGGCCGATGTTAGAGCAACATTGACTTAATGCTGGCCGCACGTTCCTCCCCGACTGTGTGTCACTTTGACGTAACGGAACGTAGATCTAACCTCAACGATGCAGCTGTAATGGTCACCTAACGTTGGCCTAATGTCAGCGTAATGTCATCCCGATGTAACGGCTTCTCATTGAGCTACATCGAAAGTTTTGGACATGTTGAAAACCTTGACGCGCGCCGACATAACATGACGTAACATGACGTAGCTCGACGTCAGTCTAATGTCATTCTAACATCATCATAATGTAACCCAACATACCTCAATGTAATGAGGAAAGGTCACCTATGCCAGGCTTACGTTGGCTCTTACATTGTAGTGTGACTGCCCATTTACCCTATTACTACTGAACACCAGGTTAGATAGAGACATGTATTCACTTTGTAAGACATTGGTTTCACTTTGTCGGGGTTCGAACCTACCACTTCCATATGCGAAGCGAGCCAGCACATTTACCAATTGGGATATCCCATCTGTTTAACTTACCCTAAGTATGTCTTATCCATAATTTAATTATTTAGTACATACATTACACTTTGATTGTCAATAAGTATTTATTTATATTTTGTATATTCATGGTTTCATTATTCAGTACAGACATTACACTTGTATGGCCATTAAGTATTGCTAAGTATGTCTTAATCATCGTTTCATTATTTAATACAAACAATACACTTTGACATCTAGATTTGGTTAATATTTGATATTCATGGTTTCATTATTCAGTACATACATTAAACTTTGATGATCAGTGAATAGTTTTTTTGTAAATAATTGTTCTACCTGGTTTCATTATTCTTGTTGGCGAGGCTAATATGGGTAATTTGCGAACGAGGCTATGTTTATTTCTGTCTTCCTCGCTCCCTCCCGCACCGCTCCTACTCACTTTGTCTCGGCACACACTCCAGTTCGCCTCGCTTCCCCACCCACCCACCCTCTTACTAGGGTGTGAGATCTGACCTACTCGACTTCCATCTGCCTCCTACCTGAACTTTATCATACTGTGTTTTGCAACTTTCTTTCAATGTTGCTACTTTCAATTTCATTTGATCCAGTTCATCCTGATGGTTATTCACTTTTTCTTTTAATTGGTTACACTCCTTGTGTAGTTTCTCATTTTCCTTCACAGTTTGTCTAAGTATCTGCACAAGATCCTTGTCACGGTTACTGCCACAGTAATCATGAGGAGAGGTGCCTGTTGTGTTATCTTTTGCAGATTGAACACGCAGAACAATGGTTTGCTTTTTAAATGATACAGTTAAGGGACCTTTCTTTTTTTTTCTGACAACATTGAACCTGCTCTGTGTGGACTTCAGACATTGATAGTGCTGCCTCACTGGGAATCTAAGGTCTCGGCGACATTGCATTGCTCACTGCAAGTACTGCACAGAACATTCGGGTCTAAGTCGCCCAATTGATCTACCTAAACTCACGCTACCTGTAGGTTACGATTACTTTCTTAAATAAATATACTTGAATTATTGTCCTGTTCTTCTTTCTGTTTCAGGGTGAAGTGAATTATTCAGTACAGACAATACACTTTGATGGTCATTAAAGATGTTTATTTAATATTTGTTCTTCGTGGTTTCATTATTCAATACAGACAATACACTTTGATGGTCATTAAAGGTGTTTATTCAATCTTTGTTCTTCATGGTTTTATTATTCAGTACAGACAATACAATTTGATGGTCATTACAGATGTTTATTTAATATATGTTCTTCATGGTTTCATTATTCAGTACAGACAAGACACTTTGATGGTCATTAAAGATGTTTATTTAATATTTGTTCTTCATGGTTTCATTATTCAGTACAGACAATACACTTTGGTGGTAATTAAAGGTGTTTATTTAATATTTGTTATTCAGTACATACATTACATAATACATGTTGATGGTCATTAAGTATGTTTAATATACGTTATTGAAGGCTTTCTTATTTATGACGATTCAAGCTGTGGACTGGCAGTGCTTACTAGTCATTAGTAATTAATTACAGGAATGTCTGGAGGGAGGGAAGGAAGGAGCTGACCAGTCCTTGGCCCATCCTAGTAATGCCGACCTCAGGCAAGGTAGCAACATGTATCAATTTAGTAAATTATTGGTTTCACTCGGGCGGAATTCGAACTCCCAACCTTCACAATGGAAGGCATGCGCTCTACCAATTGAGCCACCACGTCCAGTATTATTTTCCCATTGAGGCAGCACTATAAAGTGTACTTTGACAAGTTGATACAACAAACAAGCACATTCATCTCTTCATAAGGCGATACTTTGTCTCAGCTGAATTGTTTGTTTGTTGTTGTTTTACGTCCTAGCAACATCTAAGGAATTGTGACAGCGCACACTGTCAGCCTTCACCATCATATCTCACAGATCAGCATGCTTAGTAAAGCAAAGAATAACAATCATTGTACTTGTGCATAACAACTACTGACCAAATCTCCCTAACCGCTCGCCCACATACCCGTGCAGTCATCACAATCACATCTCAAATATATATAGGTATGGCCAATTGAGTTCAGTGTCCGTCTCCCGTCTTGATAGATCGTGGAATTCGAGCCCACAGGTTCGAACCCTGTTCGAGTCAAACCAATGACTTTAAAATTGATACTTGTCACTTCCTAGGCGCTCGGAATAGGGGAGTGGTCGATATGTGGAGGTGGTCGGTTAGAGAGGTTGTACTGTATATGTATATATACAGTAAAACCTCTCTAAATCGACCGAGCTAGGGACCGACTTTAAGTTTAAGTGGTCCATTTAGGGAGGTGGTCGGTTTAGGGAGTTAGAATATGGTTACAATGGTATTGTTGGGAGCCAAATAAAGTGATCGATATAGGGGAGTTGTCGATCTGTGGAGGTGGTCGGTTAGGGAAGTTTTAGTGTATATATATAACAGTTGCATAATCCGATGGATTTGCAATTGTAATGTATTTGTTAGATACATATATTAAGTTGATAGTTATAATCTACTTTGCACTAGTTTTAAATAACTTTAATTTTAAGGGGTTAATTTGTAAGATATTTGCAATAAAAACATACCAAATTAATGTTGGCATGTGCACCTAAATGAGCGACGCCATAGACATCACCAGTGTCAAATTCTATTAAAATGATGCCACCTTCTTTCCTTTACGCAGTAAATAAATGCTGAACGATGGCAGTAATACCCCTGGTAATAGCTAGATATCAAATGTATGTTATATATATATATATATATATATCATCATCATCATCATGCTGTCGGTCGCGATGCGACAAAGACTGCTTTCATTACTTGACTTCCGCTCTCCATTTAGCTCTCTGCTGTGAGAGTTCCGTACATAAGTCAGTGTTAATGTCTCTGAGCTTCAGGTTTACATTTCATGAAAGCTGCCTGCAAAAGTGTTGAAGTGCTGCTGGCTTTTGCAAGTTACCAGCAGCACTCTCTCGGGGAGCAAATAGAGGTTTCGGCAAGAACATGTCAAGACAGGCGCAAAACTATTTGTCCCTATATATATATATATATATATATATATAGAAAAGCTGGCACATTCATCGGAAAATGCAGCTTTAAGGAGTTCTAACGCTAATACATATATACAAATTGCATGAGGATGAAGAAGTCTACATGTAAATACAATTTCCTTCTCTTTATAGGAGGAGGTGGAGATGGAGTAGGAGGATGGGGAGAGGGGATGAAGGCATTTACCAAGAACTCTATGGTATAAATGGATTCGCATTGAATTGAGTCGCGGACCCGGCTTCCACATAGGTACATTCTGGGTGGGCCAGGAGAGGGCGCAAGCGGCAAGGCTCGCAAATTACTGTTTTCTCGCAAACATTTTCACTCCTCACCAACATGCAGCCGACAAAAACGTCCTATCTAAAGTGAAGCGCGGCTGGCAATGTAAGCTTCATCGCGCCACCTGTCGGCGACAAATCAAACTTGTAGATCTTATCAGCGTAGTCGCTTTGGATTGGGCCGCGCAAACATAGTTCTCGCGCAGCGGCGCGCATTGTAGCGCGCGTCCACGGGCATGCCGGGAAGCGGCGGGGACGCGCACAATGTGGGCGCAGCGGCAGGCCGATGCGGCGGGGCGGCGGGGCGGCGGGGCGGCGGGGTGGCGGGGTGGCGGGGCGGCGGGGCGGCGGGGTGGCGGGGCGGCGGGGCGGTGGGGTGGGGGCGGCAGCAGGGCGGCGGGGCGGGGGCGGCAGCGGGGCGGCGGGGTGGGGGCGGCGGCGGGGCAGACCCCGGGTGGCTGTTGTTTGGTCAGGTGTGAGTCGAGGGGCGGGGCGCGTCGCGAGGTGGACACGGGGGAGGGGGGTGGAAGGAAGGTTCGCGCGGTGTACGCGGGGTGTAATTTGTCCAGTAGGCGTGTCCGGCGGTCCAGGGTGTCCCTCCGCCCGGCCAGGTGGGCCACGTCCCCGGGCCGACCGCCCCAACCGCCCCCCCCCTACCGGCCGCCTTACACCCCACCCACCACACGCCCTCTCAACACACACATCCACTTCTTTTTTCTAGGGACGAGTGGAATTGCTGGGAGGGGCGGAGAGAGAAGGATGTGTGTATGGCGAGGGGAGGGAGGGTGCTGGGGTGGCCGGGAGGGAGAGGGAGGGGGGGGGAGAGGGAGGGAGGGGAATTGTTAAGACGCGGCCTTTTAAACAAGTGTTAGCTTACAAATTATTATCAGGGCGGATGTAATTCAATGAACGGCCGGGCATTGAGCCTTTTGTGTGCGGCCGGACCACAGTGGTCGGGTTCCCTAGGGGCCGGGGGTCGGGGGTGCTGACCGCCGCCGGCATCGCCCGCCTCCCGCCCGCCACCGCCCCCCGTCCCCCCCCCCGCCCCTGTTGTATAAGAGACACAAACCCGTGTGACCTGTTCCTTTTACGCCGCCCTCACCCCGCCGCCGAAGGCCGCGACCCCTCCCGGCCCCGTGCCGCACTCCTCCCGGGCCTGGCGCGCATGCGTCCCGCCAATTCCAAAGCAATGCCAGTCCCGCCCGCAGATGTTCCAGTGTAGGATTTTGAGCAAAGCAAAGAAACCCGGTTCCAGCGCACACAAACATAACTCCCCCCTCCTCCCCATCCCCCACACCCCTTCACACGCCCACCCCCTCACTCCCACCCCCTCAGCCCCTCACCCCAACCCCCACCTTTTATATGAAGCTCACATCATATTTGGGCTTTGTTCAGTGTGCAGCCCTTTGACGAAGGTCTCTTTCATTTCTATTATGTCGGCTTTTTCTCTCTTTTCTCTCTATTTTTTTTCAACCGGCGCAATTCACCGGGGCGCGACCTTGGTGATGGAGCTGTCATTATGCCGACAGGAGTAGAGTGTAGTTCCCATGAGGGGTCAAAGGTTGGAAGAGCCTGTCGCTAAATTACACCTTTCCCCGTAAGATACTGTAGCGAGCCACGGGAGAAAGACGCCGCCTCACGTGGTGTCACGTGGTGTCACGTGGTGTCACGTGGTGTCACATGGTGTCACGTGGTGTCACATGGTATCACGTGATGGCATGTGGTGTCACATGGTGTCATGTGGTGTCATGTGGTGTCATGTGGTGTCATGTGGTGTCACATGGTGTCATGTGGTGTCATGTGGTGTCACGTGGTATCACATGGTGTCACATGGTGTAACAAGTTGTCATGAGTTGTCATGTGGTGTCATATGGTGTCATGTGGTGTCACGTGGTGTCACGAGGTGTCCCGTGGTGGCACATGGTGTCACGTGGTGTCAAGTGGTGGCATGTGGTGTCATGTGGTGTCATGTGGTGTCATGTGGTGTCATGTGGTGTCACATGGTCTCAGGTGGTGTCATGTGGTGTCACATGGTGTCATGTGGTGTCATATGGTGGCATGTGGTGTATCGTGGTGTCACATGGTGTCATGTGGTTCATGTGGTGTCACATGGTGTCACGATGTTTGTAATGGTGTCACGTGGTGTCCCCATGGTCTCCCATGGTCTCCAATGGTGCTACATAATGTGACATAAGCTTGCATCAGGACGCACTTATCACATGACAGCTTTATAGTGCTTCCCCATTGGGGTAGAGTGACATTAGCACGATTTGCTTATTAATATTATCCCACTCAGCCACAGTATCTCGACTCTAAGCCAACCAATCAATCAATCAGTTATTGCCCTACCCCAGTCAGGCCGATCAGCAGGCAAACATAGCGACGCATGTAAATCTTGTAAGTGTTCGGTTTGACTCGGCCAGGAATTGAACTCACCTGGTTCCGCATAATAAATAATAAAGATATTGTAAAATTGAATAGAACGTCCTCATTAGCACGAACCGTTAGAAGACACTTAAATGCCACTCGACTATCCTACCCAGGTGTCAGAACTCATCAGGCAACAATTGAATATCGTAGTACATGCTATTTCTTTTAGAGGTCAACTTCGCTATATTAAATACTGAGGGGTTTATGGGATAATTTACGGTTCATGACATTAGACAACATTTTCAGGTCACTATATTTTCAGAACACTTTGACAACTACAACCAATTCCTCAATTATTGAACATAGCCGTCAAAGTGTTCTGAAAATATAGTGACCTGAAAATATCGTCTAATGTTATGAACTTTAAATTATCCCATAAACCCTCAATATTTACTATAGTGAAATTGACCTCTAAAAGAAATGGCATGTACTACGAAATGGGCCATTAGTAGGGGGGTGAGGCGCCGCCTGGAGGAAAGGCTTGGAAGCTGGCCTCCCGGTCTCCAGGCCGCACCCCATCCTCCAGTAACCCAAGTAGAAAAGAGCATATCAAAAGGAGAGGCTACAGGAGCAAACGTAATAATAATGATGGACGACAGGAGAATTACATACGTAATAATATTTGCATAAGTACTTTATACCTCACGTACCTGCTGTAATCCTAAGGATATTTTATTTTTATATACTACTCTAAAACGTAAAAGCTAAACTCTAAGATCTGAACCTAGGCTTACCAGGGTCCTCTAATACCTTCTTAGTGTTTTTCTTTACCTAACCTCTGACCAGACGGGATGGCCGAATGAGTTAGAGCGTCCGTCTCCCGTGCTGGTAGATCGTGGGGTCGTGGGTTCGAGTCCCGGTCGAGTCAAACCAATGACTTTAAAATTGATACTTGTCGCTTCCTAGCCAGGCGCTCGGCATTATTAGGATAGGGCAAGGACTGGTGTGCTCAGTGTCAGGATAATGTGACTGAGTGGGATACCAGGTCATGGTGCCGGCGGCCTGGTTTCCCAGTGGGACAGCACTATAAAGTCACCATGAGTGCGCACTGTCACAAGTCGGTACCCGTCCTGATATGACCTTAGATGTTGCTAGGACGTAAAACAACAACAAACAAATCTTTACCTTCTTAGCTTAATTTTTTAATGAAATTAAATTTGCAAGATTACTTTTGCATATCAATATGATAGTCACCATAAGGCTTCAGCTGTAACACGTGACTTTCTATTTCTATATGTGGCAATAAATGCTTTATAAACTTCGGAATCATGTCCTTGTACACCTGCGTACAACTACAAGCATCTAAGTCGGATATGTAGGATGCAATATACCTAGAATGCTTTGGGTTTAGAAATATTTATGCTTCTCAGTTTTAACATAATTGTTTATAATACCAAATTCTACTGAGCTTCCTTCTAAGTCAAGCCAACAATGGTGTCTTCCAATGTTTTGAATAGCTAAATCTTTCTCAGATGTCAATTGGAATCTGATTCGTCCCTAATTTCCTACAGGATTGTAGTTGCATAGACCGACCATTCTGGGTTTCTGCCATTTCCACAGATTTCCTGCCGGTGGTGTTCTCTGTGGCTGAGTGGTTAGAGTGTCTGAGTTTTTTCTGGTCAGACTCCTAATCTGAAGGTCGGTGGTTCGATTCCCCATGCCCCCACCTCTGCCAAATTGGATTTCCACCGCTGAGGATAACTTAGAGCATCATCAAAGGCCAGTTGCTCTCATACCATGTCTATGTGGTGTGGGAGGTTAGAAATCCCTTGGGTCGGTAAAAGCGTAGGCTCGGGCTTTCTATTGCCAAACTGTCTAATTGTGAAAAGAAGTCTATTCAGACTTACCCATGATAGGCAGTATACATCTTCAATAAAAAAATTAAAAAAACACGTTTGGTTGGTCCTCATAATCTCAATCAATCAATAGTTCCGTCGTCTAGTCGAGGGTTGGATGCAATGGTTCTCCACTTGTCCCGATGGTGTGCTGTTCTGATAGACTGTGAATAATTCAAGCCTGTCCACTGTGAAATATTTGTAAACCATGATGTTCTTGGTCTCCCTCTCCCTCTGCTGCCATTCACCTTCCCTTCCTACCTCATAATCTACTTTCCTTTAATTTGAAGTAATTTAGATTTATATGGCTAACTTTGGAAATATTTGAAGTGAAAATATGCTAAATTAATTTCGGCAAGCACGTCAAATTTCTGATATATGATAGGTTTCAGCAGCATCAGGTTCTATTACATTGACTTGGTATCCCGTTATATGCAGTGATACACTGATACATGCTCAATAACTGCACCAGTATCAACATTAGATATATGTATCATTAAATATAGGCAACTGGCCTTGGCTTAAAAAATGTTATTATGCTTTCCTTGGACGATGCAACATTAAGGCGATCCTAATATCCTAAAATATCAGACTGTCTTTTCAGGCCATGTGCCTCCCCGATCCTTTATGGATTGAGTGTTGTAGTGGTTATATCCTAAATAAACCGGGTGCGGTAACTAGATCGGTAGAGCGCGGCCTCGCCTGCGGGAGATCGGGAGTTCATAACATTTAATTGTATTATTAGTTAGAATCCCTACTTTTGTGCGTTTATTTTTGACCCACTTATTTAAATTAAAGCTCCATATTATCCGATGAAAGCATACATTTTCTAAACCTAAAGACATACCTAGATTTGCTTCTACATCTCCAGTTTAGATATCATATTTCCCATTCATCAATCAGGTCTGGCCAAATTCATCTTGTAAGGCGCAGTGAAAGTGTGAAGAAAAGGCGGACAAAGGAAGAGGTTGGACGACAACATTAGGCAATGCACAGGCTTGGAGTTTGGCAAGTTCCAGAGGGCGGTGGAGAAAAGGGAAAACTGGAAAAAACTGGTTGCGCCGTCATTTGTGGTGCCCCAATGACCCTCACGGTTAAGGGATTGGTGATGATGATGATGATGATGAGATACTGGTGCACTCATTAAAATTGCATAGTCCATTCATTAACGTTGCATAGTTTCACTACCCATACTCCTTCCTACATCAGGGGTCCCATACTGATACTCTACCGATACTCTACTGATAATCTACCCATGCTCCTTCCTTTGTTTGTTTGTTTGTTGTTTTACGTCCTAGCAACATCTAAGGTCATATCGGGATGGGCCCTTCCTACATTCTGAGTATTATAGAAGTACTCTACCCATGCTCCTTCCTACATTCTGAGTCTTGTAGACGTAATTTACCCATACTCAAGCCCACTTTCCAAGCCTCTTAGCAGTACTCTGTCCATACCCCTTCCTACATTCTGAGTATTCTAGAAGTACTGTACCCATGCTCCTTCCTACATTCTGAGTCTTGTCGAAGTACTCTACCCATGCTCAATCCCACATTCCAAGCCTCTTAGCAATACTCTATCCATACCCCTTCCTACAAGGATGCCAAAGTCCCAGAACATCCCCCGTGGTCGTTGAGAAAGCCATCGGTTATCCTCCGACTCACGGAACTGAGGAAATCTGGGACACATCCACTCGAGTACCAAGGACTGCATGCAGAGATTCAAGGCCAGTTTGCAGACCACCTCTCCATATACACTGATGGTTCGAAAGACCAAAGCCGGGTAGCTGCTGCGGCAGTCTGCCGACGGGAAAAATTTGGTGTACGTTTGCCCGATCAGAGCTCGATTTTCACTGCAGAGGCCCGAGCACTCCTTCTCGCTTTGGAGTGTATCGAGGTATCCAACCACACTAACTATGTTATATACAGTGATTCCTTCTCTTGCCTCCTGGCTGTTGCTGGACTGAAAACGAATCACCCTATTCTAGCAACGGTCATTTATAAAATGAACCAACTGACAACAGATGGGTATGATATCCACCTGTGCTGGGTGCCTGGCCATGCTGGCATACAAGGAAACGAACGAGCTGATCGGGCTGCGAAGAAGGCCCTGAACTGTGATCTTGAACCGTGTCTGATCCCTCACTCTGATCTGAAACCACTAATAGCCACCCACATAAAATCCAAATGGCAACATGAGTGGGATGAAAACATCAATAAACTTAAAGAAATTGAACCATCTGTGGGAAAGCCACCACAGACTCATGCGGGAGGTCGGCGGGACCAAGTGGTCCTTAGTCGCTGCCGTGTTGGCCACTCGTGGCTTACACATGCTTTTCTGCTCAAGGGGGAACCTCCCCCTGAATGTATTGGGTGTCAGTCCCACTGACACTCAAACACATTTTACTAAGTTGCGTTGATTTTTTGGCCCTGCGCCAACGGTTCTACACTGCAGGCAGTATGCATGACCTTTTTACTAAGGTAAAACAGGAAAACATTTTAGCCTTTTTGAGGGCAGCTGGACTGTACCACCTTATATAGTTTACTAAATGGATTCTATTAATTATTAATGAAACTTTTCTTTTTCTATGGGAATTTGTTTCCCTTGACCACAGATATATGATTGTGAGCTTTCTAATTTAATTAGTGTCTATTGGCACATAATTGATTGTCTGCTTTTACATGTAAAAGCGATGGTTTGAACAAAAAACAAACATTTCTCGCCGTGAATATGGCCTATGCTGCCGACACGGCGTAAAGCAACCACCAATCAATCAATCAATCCTACATTCTGAGTCCTGTAGAAGTACTCTACCAATGCTCCTTCCTACATTCTGAGTCCTGTAGAAGTACTCTACCAATGCTCCTTCCTACATTCTGATTCCTGAAGAAGTACTCTACCCATACTCCTTCCTACATTTCATCTCCCCCACCAATACTCTATTCATATGCTTTCCTACATTCCGAGTCACCGGGCACGGTGGCCTAATCGGTAGACCACGGACCTCGTGTGCGGAAGGTCAGGATTTTGGGTCCCGGTCGAGTCAAACGAATGACTTTAAAATTGACACGTGTTGCTGCCTAGCCTGGCGCTTGGCATAATTAGGATAGGGCAAGGGCTGGTTAGTTCAGTGTGAGTATAATGTGACTGAGTGGGATATCGGGTCCTGGTGCCGGTGGCCTGATTTCCCAGTGGCACAGCACGATAAAGTTGGCATGAGTGTGCACTGTCACAAGTCGCTATCCGTCCTGATATGACCTTAGATGTTGCTAGGACGTAAAAGAACAAGAAACATACAAAAAGAAACAAACACCTTCCGAGTGTGCTATTTGTGCAGAAGTCCCAGATTAATACTCTACCCATACTCTACCCATACTCTACCCAGACTCTACCCTACTCTACCCGTACTCTACCCGTACTCTACCCATACTCTACCCATACTCTGCCCATTCTCTATCCATACTCTACCCATAATCTACCCATACTATACCTATACTCTACCCATACTATACCCATACTCTACCCATACTCTACCCATACTCTACCCACACTCCACCCATACTCTACCCATACTCTACCCATACTCTACCCATACTCTACCCATATTCTACCCATACTCTACCCATACTCTACCCGCACTCTACCCATACTCTACACATACTCTACCCATACTCTACCCGTACTCTACCCATACTCTACCCATACTCTACCCATACTCTACTCATAATCTACCCATACTCTACCCATACTCTACTCATAATCTAACCATACTCTAAACATACTCTACCCATGATCTACCCATGCTCTACCCATACTCTACCCATGGTCCTTCCTACATTTTGCGTCCTGTCAAATCACCCTACCCATACTGCTTCCCACATCCCAATTCTCCCACCAATACTCGACATGCTCCTTCCTACATTCTGATTCATGAAGAAGTATGCTCTACCCATACTCCTTCCTAGATTTCAACTCCCCCACCAATACTCTACCCATACTCCTTCCTACATTTCAACTCCCCCACCAGTACTCGACCCATGCTCCTTCCTACATTCTGACTCCTGAAGAAGTATGCTCTACCCATACTCCTTCCTACATTTCAACTCCCCCACCAATAATCTACCCATGCTCCTTCCTACATTCTGACTCCTGAAGAAGTACTCTACCCATACTCCTTCCTACATTTCAACTCCCCGCACCAATACTCTACCCATACTCCTTCCTACATTTCAACTCCTCCACCAATACGCTACCCATACTCCTTCCTACATTTCAACTCCCCCACCAATACTCTACCCATGCTCCTTCCCACATTTCGCGCCCCCCCTTACCCCTTACCGATGACTGCGGAGTGCGTAAGTCTTAATGAGTAATCTCTGTACAGCACCTGTGCCTTCTGAGATTAATTCGAATTCTGCCTTCTTTATGGCCAATGCCTGGCGGTGCCAGACGTAATGAATATGCATACACGGGTCAGGCCCGGCCTCGCTATACATCTTAATCCCCGCGGCCGTAACTCCACAGCCCGATCAACTTAATACACGCTCCTGTAATTGCCTTTTGTGCAGTTTTGATGGCAGGAAGGTGGACTCAGCTTCATCCTCGCAGCCATTAAGCATTAAGCAGGTGGTGTCTTGTCTGCACACAGACACACGATTCCATTATGATGAGGGCAAATGGAACGGAACATGACTACTCTTTGCAATGTACACTCGTGTCACACAAGCGCCCTCACCTGAACCCCCCCCCCACCCACACACTCACATCCACCCACCCACACTCACACACACACCCACACTCACACCCACACTCACACTCTCATCTACACCCACACTCACACCCACCAACACACTCACACCCACAAACACACTCACATCAAACACCCACACCCACACACACACTCACAACCACACACACCCACACTCATACCCACACACACACCCACATCCACGCCCACACTCACACCCACACCCACACACACTCACACTCACATCCACACACACATACTCACACTCACACCCACAACCACCCACACACACCCACACAGACACTCACACCCACACACACATCCACACACCCACACTCACACACACACTCACACCCACACTCACACTCTCATCCGCACCCACACTCACACCCACCAACCCACTCACACCGACATACACACCCACACCTGCACTCACACCAACACCTGCACTCACACCCACACCCACACTCATACCCACACCCGCGCTCACACCACTTACAGCCACACCTGCACTCACTCACACTCACATCCACACACCACACCCACACTCACTCCCACTGACACCTACTCACACCCACACCACTCACACCCACACCCACACCGTACTCCCACTCAGACCTACTCAGATCTACACCCACACCTCACTCACCCCACACCCACCCTCACTCTCACCACACCCACATACTCACACCCACACCCAAACCGGCACTCACACCCACATCCACTCACAACATCCACCCACACTCACTCACACCCACACCTACTCACACCCACACCCCACTCACACCCACACCTGCACTCACACCCGCACCTCACTCATACCCACACCTGCGCTCACACCCACATCCACACCCACATCCACACACACACACTCACACCCACACCCCCACACACACTCACAGCCACAACCACACACTCACACCAACATTCACACCCACACCCACACTCACACCCACCCAGACACTCACATCCACACCCACACTCACACCCACCCACAAACTCACACCCACACTCACACTCATACTGACACCCACCCACACTCACACCGACACCGACACCCACACAAACACCCACACACTCACATCCACACCCAAACACTCACACCCACACACACACACACCCACACACACTCACACACACTCAGACCCACACCCACACCCACACTCAGACCCACACATCCACTCACACCCACACCCACATCCACACCCACACCCACACCAACACCCACACACCCACACACTCACACCCACACCCAGACTCACACCCACACACACCCACACACACCTACACACACTCACACTCACATCCATGCCGACAAACCCACACCCACACACTCTCACACCCACACACCAACACCCACACCCACACCCACACACTCACATCCACACCCCCACCCACACACACTCACATTGACACCTGCACACACTCACACCCACACACTCACACGCACACTCACATCCACACCCAAACTCACACCCATGCCGACACCCACACACTAACATCCACACCCACACACACTCATACCCACACCCACACACTCACATCCACATCCACACTCACACCCAGACCCACACCCACACCCACACCCACACCCAGCCTCACATCCACACCCACATTCACACCCACACACACACACTCACACCCACACACATACTCACATCCACACCCACACACCCACTCACACCCACATCCACACCAACACCCACACCCATACACTCATATCCACACCCACACCCACACTCACACACACTCACACCCACGCTCACACCCACACACACTCACACTCACACTCACACCCACACCCACACCCACACTCACACCCACACACACACTCACACCCACACACTCACATCCACACACACTCATATCCACACCCACACACACACTCACAGCCACACCCACACGCACCCCCTCCTCGAACACACACACGCTCCAAGAAGAAGGGATGTGCAAGAAAGTTGTTGATTATCATTAAGGTTGTGTTGCTGCCTTTAAAATAAAGGAATGAATAAATTGGGATGTGTGAATATATATTCAGAGCTATGTGGTGTGGTGTCTTTGAATGGAAGAGCGGACAGAAAGAAATTGAAGACAAATGTGAGGGGATGAAGGTGGGGAAGGAGGTGGGGAGGGAAGGAAGGGAAGGAGGGAAGAGAGGGGAAGGAGGCGAGGGAGGCGATTGTTGATGTAGGGGAAAGACGGGAAATGGGGAAGGAGGGAATATGGATGGAGGGGAAAGAGGGGAAATGGCGAAGGAGGGGAAGGAGG
>CM059188.1:1638021-1667150 GCA_030323885.1 Branchipolynoe longqiensis
TGAGAGGGGTGTGGAGGTGTGTGTGGTGTATGGTGGTGGTGGGAGTAGGTAGGTGTGGGACCGGTGTGGAGGTGTGTGTGGTGTGTATGGTGGTGGTGGGAGGAGGTAGGTGTGAGAGCGGTGTGGAGGTGTGTGTGTGGTGTGTACGGTGGTGGTGGGAGGAGGGAGGTGTGAGAGCAGTGTGGAGGTGTGTGTGTGGTGTGTATGGTCGTGGTGGGAGGAGGGAGGTGCTAGAGCGGTGTGGAGGTGCGTGTGTCGTGTGTATGATGGTGGTGGTGGGAGTAGGGAGGTGTGGGAGTAGGGAGGTGTGTGTGGTGTGTGTCGTGTGCGTAGGGAGGTCTGCGATCGGTGTGCAGGTGTGTGTGTGGTGTGAACAGTGTTGGAGGTTGGGATGTGTGGTGTGTGTAGTGTGTATGGTGGTGGTGAGACTGGGGGATGTGGAGGGAGGGTGTGGACAGGAGGACACTGAGGGATAGGAGTGGAGGGTAGGCGAGGGGATGTGAAGGGTGGGGAGGAGGTCGGCAGGCTGCTACAACAGGTAGTCCGTTTTGTAGCCAGGGAGATCCGATTTCAGCGGCAGGCGTTGACACTGTGTCCGGGGTGACGGCGCACGCTCGATCAAGCCTTCCCCCGCCCCCGCCCCCGCCACCCCAACTCCCGTCACCCGCCGCCCCCACCGCCGCCCTCATCTCTCCGCGATCAGCGGAAGCCTTCGTCGCCGCCCCGGGGTGGCTGTCACAGGCCACAGTGCCCCCACCCCTTCCCGGCCACCCTCCACCCTCGCCCCGGGCCCCTGTCGACACGGCCCGGTTCGATTAGAAGCACCGCGGGCCGGTGATGAGAGAGGACGTGCTCGGCGGGACCCCGGGACCCCTAGACCCCGGGACCCCGGGACCTTCCCCCGCTGCACCGTTCGCTCACGGCCGCGGCCATGGCCACGGTCAGAGCCGGGTCGACAAGCGCCGCGTTGCGCCGGGCCAAGCAGGGCCCGTCCCGCCCGGCGACGACGCCATGGACACCGGCAACATGGAAATCGAATTACCGCAGCGCAGGCCGGAAGGGCGCGTCGAACCTTGGCGGGGGGACCGGGGGAGGGAGGCGGGGGGATGAGGGCCACCGACGGGGCCAGAGGGGGGAAGGTGTGTGAGGGTGAGCAGGGACGGCGGGAAGGGAGGGGAGAGGCAGCGGCGGGCAGGGTCGGGGTAGGCGGGAGAAGCCAGGGTTGTGTAGCTGTCAGCGGGGAAGCCATCTCCAACCCGGCCGGCCAACCGACGTGACAGATGCCCGTCTGAGTGGTGAGAGAGGATGGGGGAGAAGGGAGAGGGGAGAGGGGAGAGAGTAGAGGGGAGAGGGGAGAGGGGAGAGGGGAGAGGGGGAGAGGGAGAGGAGGAGAGAGGAGAGGGGAGGAGGGGGGAGAGGGGGAGAGGAGAGAGGGGAGAGGGGAGAGGGGAGAGGGGAGAGGGGCGAGGGGAGAGGGGAGAGGGGAGAGCTGGTTAGAGGTCGGGATAGGTGGGGAGAGGGACGAGGGGAGGGGAGAGCGGAAAGGGGAGAGTGGAGGGGAGGGGCGACATTATGTGACGTCACCACACTGGCGCAAGGCCACGCCCGTGACGTCACAGGGGCGACATGACCAGGCAGGCAGGCATGAGGGGCACGCGCCAAGCGGCAACTTTGCTGCTAAGCATAAAAGTGGCGCGCAAAGTGAAAAAGTAAGCAAATCGTGCAAAGTTGAGCACAAAGTCCGGTAACGCTGGCGGCGACATGACCGCATCCCCCAGCACTTCACTCCTCTTCTCACGCCCCGTCTCCCTCTCCCTTCCTCCTCCCCGTCCCAGTCCCCTTCCCCATCACCCTGTCGCTCCCACTCCCTCTGCCCCTTCCCCTCACCATCACCTTCTCCCAACCCCCCTCCCCTTCCCCAACTCTCCCTCTCCCCTCCCCCCTTTCCTCTTCCCCTTCCCCCTCTCCTCCTCTCCCCCTCCTCCGCTCGCTTCTTCCTACACACATTACCCGTCACCAGCCGCACCTCCACCCACCACACATCCACTCCCACCGGGCAAAAGTTAGCCAAATGTCCCTCTTCAGATTGGCACCGTGGCCGCCCTCAGGGTGGCCTGAGGCCGGGAGAGCACGGGTTGCGGCCGCGTGGTGTCGGGGATCCCTTCCGGCTGCGGACTGCCGGGTAACCGGCCCGCGATGTCCGCTGACCCCCAACACGGCGGGGCTAACCGTTGCCAATCACACGGGGGAAGTGGGAGGCAAACCCGGCAACCAGCGCCTGGTGCGGGGACGGGAGACGGGAGACGGGGGGGCAGGAGGCGGGAGACAAGAGACAGGAGAGAGGAGGCGGGAGACGGGAGATGGGAGACAGGAGGGTGGGAGACGGAAGACGGGAGGCGGGAGACGGGAGACGGGAGACTGGAGACTGGAGACGGGAGACGGGAGACGGGAGACAGGAGACAGGAGGTGGGAGACGGGAGACGGTAGACTGGTTGGCGGGAGGCGGGAGACGGGAGACGGGAGAAGGGAGACGCGATACAGGAGGGCGGGAGACGGGAGACGGGAGACGGGTTGGCGGGAGGCAGGAGACGGGAGAGGGGAGACGGGAGACGGGAGACGGGAGACGGAAGATTGTTGTTGTTTGTTGTCGTTTTACGTCCTAGCAAAATCTAAGGTCATGTCAGGACGGGTACCGACTTGTGACAGTGTGCATTCATGGCGACTTCATAGTGCTGCCCCACTGGGAGACCAGGCCACCAGCACCATGACCTGATATCCCACTCAGTCACATTATCCTGACACTGAGCCAACCAGTCCTTGCCCTATCCTAATAATTCCGAGCGCCTGCCTAGGAAGCAACAAGTATCAATTTTAAATTCATTGGTTTGACTTGACCAGGGTTCGAACCCATGATCCCATGGTCTACCAACACGGGAGACGGACGCTCTAACTCATTCGGCCATCCCGTCTGGTCGAGGAGACGGAACCAGGGGAGATATCGTAGAGATAATCCCGGTGTGTGTGGTGTGTAAGGGGATAGTGGTGTTGAGGGTGTAGTGGTGTGTTGTGTGTGAGGTGTGGTGTGTGAGGGTGTAGGGATGTGTTGTGTGCTGGTGTTTGAGGGTGTAGGGGTGTGTGGTGTACTGTGTGGGAGGGTGTAGGGTTGAGTGTGGTATGATGATGTAGGGGTGTTGGGGTGTAAGAGTGTCGTGTGTGACGGTGTAGGTGTGTAGGTGAGTGATGGTGTAGAAGTGTGTGTGTTAAGATGTAGGTGTGTGGTGGTGTAGAGGTGTGGTGCCTGAAGGTGGGAGAATGTGGAAGTGTGGGTAGGGAGTCACTATCGCACTACTGACGGTGGCAATGTCTGATAACAGTGAGGCAATTTGTGAAGGTGACGCAGGATGGCATTCGGTTAGGCTTTCTCTGAGTGGCATTTTGTCCTTTCAATTTCCCCTGCCAGACCTTCCCAAATTCACGTTCACTATGCATAGCCAAACTCATATAAGGTAATATAGTCAATGTAGGACAAGTATTACACCTTTGTGTGAGTAGTGTACACATCTTCTTATTGATACACTACAACACAACCTGTGAGTAGTGTACTCATCCTCTTATTGATACACTACAACACAGACTATGTGAGTAGTGTACACATCTTCTTATTGGTACACTACAATGCAAACTGTGTCAGTAGTGTACACATCTTCTTATTGGTACACTACAATGCAAACTGTGTCAGTAGTGTACACATCTTCTTATTGGTACACTACAACACAGACTGTGAGTGGTTTACTCATCGTCTTATTGGTACACTACAACACAAACTGTGTCAGTAGTGTACACATCTTCTTATTGGTACAGTACAACACAGACTGTGAGTAGTGTACTGACGCTCTTATTGGTACACTACAACACAAACTGTGTCAGTAGTGTACACATCTTCTTATTGGTAGACTACAACACATACTGTGAGTAGTGTACACATCTTCTTATTGGTAGACTACAACACAAACTGTGTCAGTAGTGTACACATCTTCTTATTGGTAGACTACAACACATACTGTGAGTAGTGTACACATCTTCTTATTGGTAGACTACAACACAAACTGTGTCAGTAGTGTACACATCTTCTTATTGGTAGACTACAACACAAACTGTGTCAGTAGTGTACACATCTTCTTATTGGTAGACTACAACACATACTGTGAGTAGTGTACACATCTTCTTATTGGTAGACTACAACACAGACTGTGTGAGTAGTGTACACATCTTCTTATTGGTAGACTACAACACAAACTGTGAGTAGTGTACACATCTTCTTATTGGTAGACTACAACACAAACTGTGTCAGTAGTGTACACATCTTCTTATTGGTAGACTACAACACAGACTGTGTGAGTAGTGTACTCATCCTCTTATTGGTAGACTACAACACAGACTGTGTCAGTAGGGTACACATCTTCTTATTGGTACACTACAACACAAACTATGTCAGTAGCATACGCATCTTCTTATTGGTAGACTACAACACAGACTGTGAGTAGTGTAGACATCTTCTTATTGGTAAACTACAACACAGACTGTGTGAGTAGTGTACTCATCCTCTTATTGGTAGACTACAACACAGACTGTGTCAGTAGGGTACACATCTTCTTATTGGTACACTACAACACAAACTATGTCAGTAGTGTACGCATCTTCTTATTGGTAGACTACAACACAGACTGTGTGAGTAGTGTACTCATCCTCTTATTCGTAGACTACAACACAGACTGTGTCAGTAGGGTACACATCTTCTTATTGGTAGACTACAACACAAACTATGTCAGTAGTGTACGCATCTTCTTATTGGTACACTACAACACAGACTGTGTGAGTAGTGTACTCATCCTCTTATTGGTAGACTACAACACAGACTGTGTCAGTAGTGTACGCATCTTCTTATTGGTAGACTACAACACAGACTATGTCAGTAGTGTACGCATCTTCTTATTGGTAGACTACAACACACACATGTGAGTAGTGTACTCATCCTCTTATTGGTAGACTACAACACAGACTGTGTCAGTAGGGTACACATCTTCTTATTGGTAGACTACAACACAAACTATGTCAGTAGTGTACACATCTTCTTATTGGTAGACTACAACACAGACTGTGAGTAGTGTATGCATCTTCTTATTGGTAAACTACAACACAGACTGTGTGAGTAGTGTACTCATCCTCTTATTGGTAGACTACAACACAGACTGTGTCAGTAGTGTACACATCTTATTCAGTTATTGGTACACGACTAAACAGACAGTGAGTGTGAGTAGTATACACATACCCTTATTGGTACACTACAACACAGACTGTGAGTAGTATACACAAATTGGACCATTTAGGTGGCAACACATCCCCTACTGACAGAGCACCATCGGAAGGAACCGGCTGTGCCGCCACACAGGATCAATAGCTACTGGAGGAGGATGGGAGGTAGAGATGACACGGGGCGGTCTCAGGAAGGGACACACGGAGGCTTCCTCTTGCGTGTAAATAGGAGAGTGGGTGGGTGTATGGGTGGGTGATGACATGGCAACACACTGTATGTGACTGGGCTGAAGGGCTAACCTGAGTGCACAAATGGTGAATAGTACAGCATGAGTGATTGACACCAAACTAGGAACCTACTGAGTTAGCGCTTAGATTAATGAGCAGCTATTGCCTGATATCGGACTTGAAGCCTGGGGGAATCTGATGTAAGTCTTAACTAAGGCTAAGGCTACGTCAACACGTATTTTCCAAAAGCGGTATTACTATTAAGCGGAAAAAGTGCTGACTAACCATGACCTACTTTTTTAGCCATTGTCGTTTTGGTTTGTGGCAGGAAGATGAAATCTCAAGGTACTTTGGAAAATAACTGGTGATTAGTATATTACCTAGAAATTGGGGCCAGCATATCACCTTCAGACTGGGACAAGCATATCACCTACATATTGGAACCAGCATATCACTACCAGCCTGGGGTTAGCATATCACCAGCATATCACCTACATCCTGGGACCAGCATATCACTTTCAGACTGGGATCAGCATATCACCTGCAGACTGGGGCCGACATATCACCTTCAGACTAGAGCCAACCTTCAGACTTCGACCAGCATATTACCTACAGGTTGGTGCCTGCATATCACTTTCAAACTGGTGCCAACATACCACCTCCATACTGGGACCAGCATATCACCTACATATTGGTGCCTGCATATCACCTTCAAATTAGGATAAGCATATCACTTTCCGACAAGGACCAGCATATCACCTCCATACTGGGACCAGCATATCACCTTTAGGTTGGGAATTGCATCTATATCAGACTGGAATCAGCATGATATCACTTGTATCGCTGATGCCTGGAATAGATATCACCAAAGCCAAGTCAAAGTCAAAGCCAAAGCTTGGATAAACCAATGATCGGTTAATTCAAACAAATGTCTAGGGGTTATACTGTATTTTCTAAACCTAAGCACATACCTAGATTTGATCTGACATATCTGCCTTGCATAATAATGCACCTATTTAACATGCATGCTGTATAGACGAGAATACTTAACCAACTTAATAGAACCTGTTATTGCAGAATTGCTGTTTTCATCTCCAAAATTAATTTAGCAGATTTTACCTCAAATATATCTAAGGTTAGCCATTTCAGCTAAACGTTCCTTCAAACATAAAATAAATGATTAAGATCAACTTCATATATTTATCTGAAAAATAAAGACAGAAACTCTAAACCATCTTACTGTAAGAATTTAATACAACTTACAAGTCAAATGTGTATGGCTGTAGAGATTTAGACAGTGGAAGTTGGATCATTACTGACAGATACCACCTACCAGTTTGCCATTGCAATAACCCATTCACAGGGCCACCTATCAGTTTGCCATTGCATTAACCCATTCACAGGGCCACCTATCAGTTTGCCATTGCATTAACCAATTCACAGCACCACCTATCAGTTTGTCATTGCATTAACCCATTCACAGCGCCACCTATCAGTTTGCCACTACATTAACCCATTCACAGCCCCACCTATCAGTTTGCCATTGCATTAACCCATTCACAGCGCCACCTATCAGTTTGCCACTAAATTAACCCATTCACAGTGCCACCTATCAGTTTGCCATTGCATTACCCATTCGCAGCACCACCTATCAGTTTGCCACTAGATTAACCCATTCACAGTGCCAGCTATCAGTTTGCCACTGCATTAACCCATTCACAGCACCACCTATTAGTTCACCACTGCATTAACGCATTCGCAGTTATGCCACCTACCAGTCTAACCTACTCACAGCACCTATTCACAATTCACCAATAAATTGCTACCACCACGCTTTTCCACAGCACTATTCTAGGATATGCCCTGGTGGCGTATTGTAATATTTGTATTGATTCCATGTGTTTCCATAGTTACTGAGTTATTACCAATGCATGTATTCAATGTATGATCTGTCTTCCAGGATTGCCTTGATTATTTAAAGCTATTTTTATTTAATTCTCTATTTCTGTGAGAAATACGAAATAAGCACACCAGACATGTTGCCTGCTGTTCTGGTACAGTGATGTAGTACTGTTTCTCTTGTTTTACATTGCTTCATTACAGTTGCATAGTCAGATGGCTTTCGGGTTTTGCATCATTTTTGAGATAAAACTATCAAGTTGACTATTATAACCTACTATTCATTATTCTGGAGTCATTTTGATGGAAAATGGCAAGTTTTGGAGCAATTTGAGCTGAAAGAACCCAAAATCAGTTTGGCAAGCTTGTCAAAAGTCTCATTGTTGTGGCCCAGATTCACATCTCGTGATGGTCATGTGATGAGGAATGTCCTATTACTGTGTAGGTAGTGTGGAACCAGCCAAATGCCATTATGGTACTGGGAATGAGGGAAGGAGTAATAAGGTCACAAGATTGACCTAATTGGTTGGTATTTTTCCTGCCTAATGGCTGTGTCAAAGTAAAGTACCCAAAGGGATGGGGGTAATAAATTCACTGATTATTCTGTAGATGCTGCCCCAAAGCCTTAGTTAATGGATCAGTTCCTAAGTTGGATATATAGAATCAAATGTAAGTTATGTATTTTGGTTTTGAAAAAAATATGTTTCATCGGACCATGCAAATTTAAGTAACGAAATTTCAATCACAAACAATTAAATCTGTATAATTCCACTGCTCCATGCCCTATCATAGTAATGCCGAGGCCCAGTCTAGGTAGCAACAAATATACATTTTATGACATGGATTTAACTGAGCCACGGTTTGAACCCGATAGGGAAGCACAGGCAATCAACTCATTTTTCCATAACAAAGATTAGGGTCACGTGATCGCTGATCCTCGGGGAAGACTGTTGTTATAAGATGATTTATGACTAGCAATCGAGATGTGAAAATGATAATAGTCTATTATAAAAGGAGCACGTCGTACAAACTGTATTTCATGAAGAAATTAAGTTTGAAGCAGTATATTGTCATGCTGTTTCCTCGATAATAATTTAGTAATTATTTGTGTTGGTGTGGGTTTTTTGTGTGGTGTGTGTTGTGGGTTGTGTGGTGTGGTGTTTGTGGTTGTGTGTGGTTTGTGTGGTTGGTGGTGGTGTGTGGGTTGGAACTTCTCAGGAGAGGGACCAGACGCGATGGCCGAATGAGTTGAGCGTCCGTCTCCCGTTTTGATAGATCGTGGGATTCGAACCCACGGGTTCAAACCCTGGTGAAGTGAAACAAATGACTTAAAAATTGATACTTGTCGCTTCCTAGGCAGGTGATCGGCATTAATAGGATAGTGCAAGGACTGGATGGTTCCACGCCAGGATAATCTGACTGAGTGGGATATCAGGTCATGGTGCAGGTCCCTCAGTTTCCTAGTGGGGCAACATTATAAAATCGCCATGAGTGCGCAATTTCATAAGTCGGTACTCGTTCTGATATTACTTTAGATGTTGTCAAGGTGTAAAACCCCAACAATCAACCAACTAGAAGAAGAGGTGTTATTTTACCTCCACGCCCATCGAGAGTACAGCCCTCCAAATCGTTTGTCTATGGGTAAAAGTTGCATAGTCCGAGAGTTTTGAATTTCTGTCATTTTCTGAGATAAATATTTGTTTGTTGTTGTTTTACATCCCAACAACATGTAAGGTCATATCAGGATGGGTACTGACTTGTGACAGTGCGCACTCATGGCGACTTTATAGTGCTGCCCCACTGGAAGACCAGGCCACCAGCACCATGACCTGATATCCCACTGAGTCAAATCATCCTGACACTGAGCCAACCAGTACTTGCCCTATCCTAATAATTATGAGCGCCAGGCTAGGAAGCGACAATTATCTATTTCTAAGTCATTGGTTTGACTCGACCAGGGTTCGAACCCACGACCCCAGTGTTTACCAATACGGGAGACGAACGCTCTAACTCATTCGGCCATCCAATATATCAGGTCGATCATTATAACCTACCTTACTTTTATCTTAAATGGCCAACTTTGAAGATATTTTGAGTGCACCCATGCAACATTAATTTTGACAAGCATGCGAAACTCTGACACCATAGGCTTCTGCAGTAACAGGTTATATTAAATTGCCCGAGTATTCCCGTGTTGGTAGACCATGGGATCATGGGTTCGAACCCTGGTTGAGTCACACCAATGACTTTAAAATTGATACTTGTCGCTTCCTAGCCAGGCACTCGGTATTATTAGGATAGGGAAAGGACTGGTTGGCTCAGTGTCAGGATAATGTGACTGTGTGGGATATCAGGTCATGGTGCTGGCAGCCTGGTCTCCCAGTGGGGCAGCACTATAAAGTCACCATGAGTGCGCACTGTCACAAGTCAGTACCCATCCTGATATGACCTTAGATGTTGCTAGGACGTAAAACAACAACACACAAAACATTCCCTGTTATGTGGTGACACATGTTTAATAAGTACCAACTATGGACAGGGTACAGGTGAAAGGAAGGTGGTAAAACCAAAAGTCAGGGACAATGCCTTTAGAACTATGGTTAACAATTTAACACCACAGCCGACCCACCTGGTCACAGTCCCGAAGAGTATGGATGTGTATTCTGGCACATCTAGTCACTAACTAGGGACAGGGCAAGTGAAAGGAAAGCTGCAAACAAAACAAACAAAAAATTCTGGGAACACATCCTCATCCACAAGCCTATTACCATCTCACTAGATGTACATACTAGGCTAAGATATTAGTTATATGATAGGAAGTTATACACCCCCCAAAACAAACCCCCCAAAACGACATAGGTACTAACTACTTAAATAAATGCTGGTGGATGTCTTGGATACCAATCATGGTGCATACACCATAACATTCCTCACAGCTGTCTAGCGTTGGAAACAAGCACCTCCACAGGAGCTATAGGCAGAATAAATAGTGTATCATTATAAAATAAATAAAAAGTGCATTACTATCTAAGTTAGATATGTAGAATCAAATCTAAATAATTGTTTCGTTTTTGAAAATGTAATAATGGTCTTGTTTTTTGGTATATTGGTTGATTAAGGAGCGGAAATTTCAATCGAGGACAACTGGTCTTCCTCATTCCACTGCTCCTTGCCCTATCCTAGTTATGCCGAGCGCCAGATTACGTAGTGACAATAATCATTGTTTAAGTCATTGGTTTGACTCGGCTAGGATTCGAACCCGCAAGTTAAAATCCAACGACCTAGCAGAACGGGAGGCGGAGGAGCAGGAGCATGAGGCCATCGCGTCTGGTCTGTTGTCAACTGGTTAGCAAAGAGAGGAGGGCAGTGTTGGATTCCCCGTGTTGTTGCCTGTTTTCCCCTGGCAGTGTTAGCGGGGCGCTGGTTGCGGAGGACGGGAGCAGTTCACGGGGCGAGACTCGAGCTGCCCCCACCGTGAGTCATCAGCATCTAATTTGTGCCCATTTAGACGAGACAAAGGTGAGGACTGGGGAGAGGGAAGTGGGGAAGGTGGGGGACTCGGTGCACCAAGGGAAGGGCGTGGACAAGAACGGAGGGATAGGGGAGGGGGGAGGGGGTAAAGGGTGAAAGGGGGAAGGGGGCGGGGGGGGAGGGGGTAAACGGGTAAAGGGATGGGAGCCAGGGGGAAGGGGAGGGGTGAAAGGAGAAGGGAGAAGAGGGGAAGGGGAAGGGGGTTGGGGGGAAAGGGGGAAGGCCGAAGGAGGACGGGGATAAGGGAAGGGGGAAAGGAGAAGAGGAGGAGAGTTGGGTGGAAGTGGGAGGGAGAAGAGGAAGGCGGGAAGGGGGAAAAGGGCAGGGGGAAAGGGGAAGGAGGAATGGGGGATGGGGAGATGGGGGGGGGGGGTGGAACGGGGTAAGGATGACTGGTACGGGGTACAGGAAAGGGGGAACGGTGGAAGGGAGGAAGAGTGGATGGGAAATGGGGAGTGGGGAAGGTGGAAGGGGGAAGGGGGAGGGGGAGGAGGTAGGGGGGAGGGGGAAGGGGGGAAGAGGGAAGGGTGGAAGGGTGTGTGACCATCTGACCAGAACCCGCCTCTGGGCTCGTCACGGAGAGTGATGGCCTTAGAGAGGGAGATGGGGAAGTCTGGGTGTTTTATAGCAAGGGAAATGTGACTTAGAAAATGGGAGGTTAGAAGAGCTAGGTGGACACTGGGAACCAGACCGCGGCTATACATTGTAAGTAAGAGAAGGCTACGGAACCAGTCTAGGAGTACATATGTGGGAGGCGTAGTGTGCAGAATGGTTGGGAACCAGTGTGAAACTGTATTAGAGGTAGGATACTAAGAAAGGGAAGGTGTGTTGAGATACAGAAGGGAAGGTCCGGGAACCAGACTTAAATTACATAGGACGGGCGGGTGGGGAGTGGGGAAAGTACAAAATGTGGAGGTCTGGGCACCAGCTTGAAGCTACATAGTAAAGGGGAATTCATAGGGGTGTGAAGGTCGGGAACCAGCATGAAAACTAGCTAAAAGAGGGTTCGGTTCGGTAACCAGTTTGAGGCTGCATAGGAAGCGATGAGGCCGGAGAACTAGTTGGAAACTACTAGGAAAGGATGAGGGTCGGGAACCAGGTTGAAGTTACATCGGAGTGGGGAGCGTGAGAGTTTCTGGTCGGCGACACTGATCGATGTGCCCTGGGCTGTACATATGGCGTAAAGCCCTCAGGGCTAATGGTGGTCATGCTGTCTCCCCACACTGCCCCCCCCTCCCTACCCCCACCATCGTACCCGTCTTCCCTACCCACCCCACTCACCTCACCCTCCCAAGCATCCCCACCCTCCCCACCCTCTCCACCCTCCCCACCCTCCCCACCCTCCCACCCTCCCCACTCTCACCGCCCTCCCAACCCTCTCCACCCTCCCACTCGCCCAAACCTCACCACCCTCACCACCCACACCACCCTCACCACCCTCACCACCCTCACCACCCTCACCACCCTCACCACCCTCACCACCCTCACCACCATCACCACCCTCACCACCCTCACCACCCTCACCACCCTCACCACCCTCACCACCCTCACCACCCTCACCACCCTCACCACCCTCACAACCTCACCACCCTCACCACCATCACCACCCTCACCACCCTCACCACCCTCACCACCATCACCACCCTCACCCCCCTCACCACCCTCACCACCCTCACCACCCTCACCACCCTCACCACCCTCACACCCTCACCACCCTCACCACCCTCACCACCCTCACCACCCTCACCACCCTCACCACCCTCACCACCCTCACCACCCTCACCACCTTCACCACCCTCACCACCCCCACCATCACCATCACCACCCTCACCACCCTCACCACCCTCACCACCCTCACCACCCTCACCACCCTCACCACCCCTCACTCCCACACTCACCACCTCACTCCCTACACCCGCCACTACCACCCTCACCACCCTCACCACCCTCACCACCCTCACCACCCTCACCACCCTCACCACCCCTCACCACCCTCACCACCCTCACCACCCTCACCACCCTCACCACCCCTCACCACCCTCACCACCCTCACCACCCTCACCACCCTCACCACCCTCACCACCCTCACCACCCTCACCACCCTCACCACCCTCACCACCCTCACCACCCTCACCACCCTCACCACCCTCACCACCCTCACCACCGTCACCATCGCCATCACCCCCATCACCCTCACCAGCATGTTTACCCTCCGCACCCTCCCCACAAAGCTCACCCTCCACACCATCACCACCATCACCACCATCACCACCATCACCACCTTCCCCACACTCACCACTCCGAGCAACAACCTGACCACCATCACCACCATCATCACCATCACCACCATCACCATCATCACCACCATCACCACCCCTCCCCACTCTCCCGACCCTTACTACCCTTTGCTCAGAGCCTGATAGCGTCTTGTCCCTAGTCTCCAGCCCCCAGTCCCCAGCCCCCTCCCCAAGTTCCCGTCGCTCCCCGACGTACTGGAGGACTCTAGCGCGTCTCCTCCTATTACGGGACAGCGGAAAGAAAAGATAAAGAAAAATAAAAAATATTTTGTTAAAAGGCAGTAGCAGCCGGCACGGCCCGCCGAGCGCCAGGATGAATATCAATCAGGACGCGGAATTAGAGGCGGGCAGGGACGGGCTTCGGCGGTTAATAGACCCGGGCCGGGGTGGCGGGGAGGTGGGCGGAGGCCGCCTCCCACCCGCCACCCGCCACCCGCCACCCGCCACCCACCACCCGCCACCCACCACCCACCACCCGCTGCCCGCCACCCACTGCCTGCCACCCGCTGCTCGCCGTGCTCCGCCCGCCTTCCGCCATGCATCTCCCGGAACCCGCTCCCCGTCGCGCGCTGCCCGCAACCCGCTGCCTGCCACCCGCCACCCGCCACATGCCGTCCCCCGCCATCATGTCAAACAGCACCGCCCCCACAACTCTCAGCTAGCCGGACACAGGAGCATGAGCAGGAGGCGGATGGAGAAGGAGGAGGAGGGAGGGGGATATGTTGGAGAAAAGCGGTTAAAAGAAAACGATAATGACGTTTCAAGCTCCCGTTTCAAATAATGGCCAGAGGGAAGTCCATTGTTAGTGCGTTGCGGTTCGGGCGCGTAACGGGGCGAGAACGGGGTGGGGCTGGGAGCGAGGCCGCGGGAAGGTGGAGAGGTAGGCGGGGCGTGGAGCTAGACGGGGCGGGGAGTGAGGCGGGACGGAGCGGGGAGTGAGGCGGGGCGGGGTCGTTAGCGGGGCGGGCGGCGCGCGGCCTGTCGGGTGACAGCCTTGACGTATTACACCCCGCCTAGAAGAGCCCCAGCCTCACCGCCCCCCCCCCTCTTTTCGCACACACACAACCCCGGGCTCCGAGCAGCTCGGGGAGTTAGTTGCTTACCCCGTACCTCTCCCTCCTCTCCCCGGCCGGTCCTTACGTCACGCCCGGTCACAGCCCCCCGAGCCCCCCCCCCCACCCCTCCCCAGACACACACGCCCTCAGCTCACCACGTCACCGTTCCAAGCGTCGCATATTTGCCTGACGGATTAAGCAACGCTGGCACAATCTCAGGCGAGCTAAGTGCGCATGTGCGCGCGGCGCGCCCGGGCAAGCTGCCCTGCCCTTCCTGCCTCCCACCCAGCCTCCCGCATACCCCCCCCCCCCCCGTCACTCTCTTTCCTTTCTGTTCGGGGTAATACCAACAATAAAGAGGTGGCGTCGTTGGCGGCTGTGTTGGTGGTGGCGGCGGCGGTGGCGGCGGTGGTGGTGGTGGTGGTGGTGGACCAATACAAAAAAATGGAAGAAAAAAAACCAACATATCGCAATATTGCAAATAATCCCATAAATTGCTTTATTGATTGCTTGCCCGGCTCGGAGGCGGCCAAGAACAATGCGCGCAGACCCGAGTGGGTCCTGGGCTACCACCACTATCAGCGGAGATGGTGTCAACCCCCCGCCACCACCCCACTCCCACACCCACGCACAACATCCCAACCCCCACAATCCCTACTCAACCGTCACGACCCCCAGCCCTACCCACCACACCTCCATCCCCAACCCCCACAACCCCACCACAACCGCACCACAACCCCCACACAACCCCCCACAAAACCCCACCCCAACCCAACCCACCTCCCAACCCCCACAACCTCCACACAACCCCCACACAACCCCCACACAACCCCCACACAACCCCTACACAACCCCCCACACACACACAACGCCACACACAACCCCACACACAACCCCCACATAGAAAACCTCACCACCACCACTACCACACCCACCCCACCCACACCCATACACACAACCCCCCAACACACCACAGCCACCACGACCACCGCACACACGCCCTCTCACCCCGCCATCGCAGCCCCCGAACGCGACCGGCGAGGCTTGTCAAGCAACTTCTGCAAAGTAAATCAGAAGTCGGGGCTGGGTGGGCCTGGGTGTGAAGCTTTTGTTGCCACTTCCATCTATCACCGCCCGCCGCCCGTTATCGCCCGCCTCCACCAGCCACTGACCCTTTGTTCGCCCCAACCCAGGAGGCACTCGGCCGAGCGCGCCCCTGCACCCCTGCACCCACCCTGCACCCACCCACCAACCGGGCACCCACCGCCGACGCGCCTCCGTCCTCACCCGCCTTACCCCCCGCCCCCACTCCTTCTCTCTCCACCCGGCAGGCACTCTCTGATAAACGTCTTAATTACAGCCAGAAGGCGATGGCGGCGTCGCTTTCGCTGTCGCTGTCGCTGTCGCTGTCGCTGTCGCTGTCGCTGTCGCTGTCGCTGGCACTACCCCTGTCGAGCTGAATGCACGGGGTGAGCAGTTCTGGTCCCCCGAGTTGCTCAGAGACTCTGAGATTTCCCGGTGCCGCGCCACAAAGTTTGGAACAGTTTGAAACAGGTCTAGGCCTATACCTGAAGTGCAGGAGCTCTGGCCATATCAGAGGATATCGGAGCATATCAGAGCAGTTCCGAGCAGTTCCGAGTAGGGTCTGAGCAGTTCCGCGCAGTTCCGAGCAGTTACCTACAGCTTTGACCAATTCAAAACAGCTCCGATCAACTCTTAGGAGCTGCTACCATCGCCAATTAGCTTAGAATATAGTTCCGATAATTTCGGAGCAGTTCCGAGCAGTTACGGACAGTTTGGGGTATTCAGAACAGCTTCGAGAAACTCTGAGCAACCGCGACCATTGCCAATTAGATTTAAATACTTTTTCACAAGAACCAACTTATACCAACTCGGCCAGTTTCGATCAGTAGCCAGCAGTGTCTACACCGCAGCTCCGCTCATATTCGAGCAGCTCTGAGCAGCTCCAAACAGCACCGAGCAGCCCCGAGCATTTACCAGTTTCCGAACCACTTCAAAAGGCCTTCCTTTTTAAACGGTTGTTGGGAGAAGCTTGGAGCAGCTAAGAGCAGCTCGGAGCAGCTCGGAGCAGCTCCCAGCAACTCCCAGCAGCTCCCAGCGGCTCCCAGCGGCTCCCAGCGGCTCCCAGCAGCTCCCAGCGGCTCCCAGCAGCACCCAGCAGCTCCCAGCGGCTCCCGGCAGCTCCCGGCGGCTCCCGGCAGCTCCCGGCAGCTCCCGGCAGCTCCCAGCAGCTCCCAGCAGCTCCCAGCAGCTCCCAGCAGCTCCCAGCAGCTCCCAGCAGCTCCCAGCAGCTCCCAGCAGCTCCCAGCAGCTCCCAGCAGCTCCCAGCAGCTCCCAGCAGCTCCCAGCGCTCCAGCAGCTCCCAGCAGCTCCCAGCAGCTCCCAGCAGCTCCCAGCAGTCCCAAGCAGCTCCAGCAGCTCCCAGCAGCTCCCAGCAGCTCCCAGCAGCTCCCAGCAGCTCCCAGCAGCTCCCCAGCAGCTCCAGCAGCTCCCAGCAGCTCCCCCCAGCGCTCCCAGCAGCTCCCAGCAGCTCCCAGCAGCTCCCAGCAGCTCCCAGCAGCTCCCAGCAGCTCCCAGCAGCTCCCAGCAGCTCCCAGCAGCTCCCAGCAGCTCCCAGCAGCTCCCAGCAGCTCCCAGCAGCTCCCAGCAGCTCCCAGCAGCTGATGCCCTTCAAAAGTCCTTCCTTCTCTGTCGGTTGCTGGGAGCAGCTCCGATCAGCTCCGAGCAGCTCTGAGCAGCTCCCCCGTACCGAATCCCTTCCCTTCAAAAGTACCCCCGTTTTCAATCGCTTAATAGGAGGAGCTTCGACCAACTCCGAACTGATCCGGACAGCTCCGAGCAGCTCTAAGTAACTCGGAGCAGATCTGAGCAGCCCTGAGCTGATCCCTCGCAGATCTGAGCCTCGGCTCCGCCCGCCTCCTCCGCCTCCACCCGCCTCCGCCCGGCGTTATCGGCTCCGTCTAAGCGGCTGAGCTTGGCGCGTCGAGTAAGTGGCGGCTCAGTGTTGTGCCAGCGTTCACCACCTCAGTCCGCTCGCTCTGACAGGAGCCCCCCCCATGCCCACACCCTCCTCCAGGGTCATGGAGGGGAGAGACAGATGTTGGTAACGTTATCAGTGTGATGGAGATGTGGTGGGCGGAGGTGAGGGTTGGGCGGGGGTGTACAGATGTCCAGGATGTCAGGTTACTTAGCTTGCAGACTTCAGATCAGGTCTCAAAGATGGATGCCTTATATGTATCTATTTATAATGTTCACACCAGGGGAGGGAAGAAGTGCCCCTTTAAGCAGAATCCCTCCCCCTTATCTTGGCCAGCCACATGGTCACCTTCATGTTATGTGGTTATCCCACGATGGCTAGGTGGTGGCCACAGCTGGGTGGGAGGGAGGTGAGTCCTGAAGGCAGCCATTGGTGAACTATGTTAGGGAGAGATCATGCGGGAGAGGAATGACTGGTGTGCATGAGTGTAATAGCCAATAAGGAGGTCTATAACATCCACTGTTGTATGTATCTGAAAACATTATATAAGTGAATAAAACTAAGCATTCAGATTATCTATTATCTACACTTCTGCTGGTGCTGAACTTGGATCGCGTGTTGTGTTGTGTGTTGTATCTACTATGGGGTAAGCTCTAATATATAATTCATATAACACAGACAGGAAAGGGGAGCTATCAACCGTACCCTTTACACCGGATATCAGGGCAGTATAGCCTGGTTGACGAGAACATAATGACACTAACCATAACCTCTGCATACTACCTAACAGGATCGGCCATCAATAGCATTCTGTAGCCCGCATATATAGTGCGGGCGCCCGCAAGTACGGGATTTCATACCTTGACCAACTGGCTCCAATGATCACTCACTTCCCACTTTCAAATTTATGAGTAGGGCGGCCATAGATCCCTTTACCAAAGGAATAAATCTCACCCTAATCAAGTGCTAGTCTTCCTTTTTCATTCCACTTCAACTATTTATATATGCAGTATAACCCTGTTAAACCAGGCTTGGTTAAACCAAACGATCGGTTAATCCAAACCTTTTTCGGCGGCCCGGCAAAATACTACCATTTATCATATAAAAATGTTGGTTAAACTAAAGTCGGTTAATCCAAACAAAATTGTCGGACCTCAGGCCACTTCCGGTATGGTTAAACCAAACTTTCATGTGGTTATAAGGTCATCTGAGACCCCACCAACTTGTATATATGATAAATGGTAGTATTTTGAAGGGACCCTAGAAAGTGGACATCAAAACGGAAAACAACTTAGGCTAAACAAAATACAGGGCATACTGTGCATTCTGCAACTCGCTCCCACCCGGCCCTTACCCCACCCCTACGCCTACCACTACCCATTTCCCTCTTCCTTACCCACACCTACCCATATCTCCATCCCCCCACCCCCACCTCCTCCCATACCCACCCATCTATTACCCCATCCCTACTCCTACCCATACCCTATTCCCCCCACACACACCTACCCCAATCTCCACCCACACACACACACACACACATCCACACATACACCCCCACATCCACCCCCCCCCACACACACACACACCTCCCCGAGTCAATACAAGCGCCACCCAGTTGTGATATTGCATTGATCGGGATGTGTGTGTAAGCGTGTAAGTGTGTGCGGTAGTGGGTGGGTGAGCGAGCTGGGGGAGGAGAGGAACAGGAAGGGTGCTCCAGCACCCCACCTCCAGGCGCTATCGGGCCGCAGCACCCCTCCAGGCCGCCACCATGTGCAACCTGTCCCCACCCGCCATTGATCCCGGAGGTGTAATTTTACGAACGCCCTGCGCCGATGCCGGTTCCGCTTGGCTGCTCCCCGCCAGCTCAGAAATCGTTGGCCGCCCGCCCGCTAGGGGGCGCCTCGCTGACCGCCGGGGCGCCATCACTGGAGGAGGCCGCCGTGGAGCTGTGGCGGTCGTGGTCGCCGGTTGTGGTGCTTGCAGCAGCTGTGGTGTTTGCAGGGTTTTCATTGGTTGCAGGGTTTGCAGTAATTGTAGTGCTTGCAAATGGTTGTTGGAATTGCAATGTTTGCAGTATTTGCTATATTTAACTGTTTAACTCTTTGTCATGTTTTCAGTGTTTTAGCAGTTAGAACAATTGCTGTGTTTGTACTGCTTGTGGTGTTTGTGGTGTTTGCAATGATTGTCGCAATTGTAGTGTTTGGAGTACTTGCAATAATTACAACAATTGCAAAGTTTGTAGTGTTTCTGGGGCCGTATGCATAAAGTGGTGTTAGCGGCATGTGGTGTTATCCGCTAACACTGGGTGTTGCGAAGTATGTCATGCCATATGCATGGGTGCCTAAACCATTCGCGTTAGCTAAACGTGTAGTTATTTATAGATTTGGTGAATCCCACTGAGCCTGTTCTCGGCGAGCACCTGGTAGGGCCTAATATATTGCCTTCTCCACACACCGGGAACCAGCAAGCCTTGTTACTGGTGAGCCTGTTCCCGGCTAGCACTGCTATTTGACAATATCGCCGCCGATTCGGCACACACCGGGAACCAGCAAGCCTTGTTACTGGTGAGCCTGTTCCCGGCGAGCACCGCTATTTGACAATATCGCCGCCGATTCGGTGATGGCAGCAGCGGCAATTTGTTTTGTTTATATTCGACAGTATAGATATTGCTGATGATGTAGCTGCGGCATTAATATCGCTTCGATTATAGGGTTAATTTGATGAAATTTCACTTATTGCATATGTAATTCTGTTATATATGATAGCATTGAATAGATTTGGCTCTAATATATCATGGCCGATGCGGTGGTGGCGGTGGATGGTGGCACCGGCGGATGGTGGCGGGCGGTGGTGGGCGGTGGTGGGCAGTGGCAGCGGTGGCGGTGGCAGCGGCGGCGGTGATTTGTTTAGTTTACATTCGTCGATTCGACAATATTAATATCGCCGCCGATGTAGCTGCAGCGTTAATATCGTTTTGATTTTGCGGTTACTTTGATAAAATTTCACTTTTTGGGCCTAGTCAGTACCTAACAACACCCATAAACCTACTATGGGCTGGTGTTAGAATATCCAACCTCAAACTCGTGGTGTTTCCCTAACACTGTTCCATACATCCCGACTTTTCACCGCTAAACTGGAAATCCTGCCCAAAACCCGTTTTGGCTCGCTAACACCGTGTCATGCATACGGCCCCAGGTGTTTTCAGTGATGGTCGCCATTGCAGTGCTTGCAGTATTTGTAGTGTTTTCAGTGTACCCACAAGTTACAGAAATCGCAATGTTTGCAATAGTTACAAGACTTATGCTAGGTACACACCTACCGTTTTTCCGCACCCACCTACCGTATACGATCTAAAAGTGCCCAAAAGTCGTGAGGCGCGCGCTCCCCTAGCACACCTACCGATTGCGACTCGTGACTTAAAACTCAGTTTTAGGGCTAAAACTGCTTCCTTACGATTGCGATTCACGATTCGAAAAATGAATCGGCCCGTTTTCAGTTTTAAGCGGGTGGGTTCGGGTCACGAGTTTTAGTGCGTGAATCGTATACGGTAGGTGTGTACCTAGCATTACATCATGTAGCATTTACAGTATCCTGGTCACATCATCAAGTTATGGAAGGTGTGTTTTGCAAATGACGGCAACATTCTGACCGGAGTGGCTTGAGTGTCCACGGCAGGAGACGAGGGAAGTGGTGATTACACGTGCATGAAGTAGTATTTTGTCAAGAGTAAAATATTTGCCACCATAATGTCACTGCAATCAATGTCAGAAATAAATGCATGGTATCAAACCTACCAGGTTTGATCATCAGACGGCATGTGGTTATAGATGTCAAATGAGATATGGATTAAGATATAGGGCTTATAATGAGGAATATACGGCTTATATTGATTTTGTTTGTTTGTTTGTAGTTGTTGTTTTACGTCTTGGCAACATCTAAGGTTATATCAGGATGGGTACCGAGTTGTAACAGTGCGCACTCATGGCAATTTTATAGTGCTGTCCCACTGGGAAACCAGGCCGCTGGCACCATGATCCTGACACTGAGCCTGACACTGAGCCCACCAGTCTTGCCCTGTCCTAATAATGCCAAGCGCCTGGCTAGGAAGCGACAAGTATCAATTTTTAAGTCAGTGGTTTGACTCGACCAGGTTTCGAACCCACGACCCCACGATCTACCAGCACGGGAGACGGACGCTCTAACTCATTCGGCCATCCCGTCTGGTCGCTTATATTGAAGAATAGTGGTGTTATGTGTCACAATACCATCTTCCAGTGTGTGATCTGAAGCGGCGACCCGATATGCTGGGTCACAGGCTCATTCATTCCTTAAGCCCCAGTCAGACCTCACCGGATTGAGGAACCGGATAGAAAACGGACACTGTCCGGTGAAATACGGCGATGTACGGTTTATATACGGCAATGTATGGTTTATATACGGCTGGCATCCAGCGTGTCCGTTATCTGTCCGGTGGTGTCCGGCGGTGTCCGGTACAAGTTTTGAACATGCACAAAACTTGTACCGGACACCACCGGACTGAAGTGTACGGTTTGTGTCCATGTTAAGTCCATTTAGTCCGTTTTGTCCATTTCATGTCCGTTACTCATCAGTTAGGTGTCCGGTTTATATCCTGAAGAGTCTGTTGACGGTGCTGTGGGAATTCAGTCCGTCGGTTTTTGGTGTGTCCCTGAACAGTCTGGTAGGTGTCCGGTAGGTGTCTGGTTGGTGTCCGTTTGGTGTCCAGTCTGTCCGTTTGACACTCGTTTGCCGTCCGGTTCTCATCTGGTTCTCGTCTGTTGGCTATTCATTAATGTACGTTTCTTGTCCGTTTAGCATCCGTTTTGTCTGGTGGCCGTTGCAACAGTTCGACACCGGACACCACTGGACTAGAAATTCTTTGTCCGGTGGTGTCCGATACTCAGTACGGCAAGGTCTGATTGGGCTTTTAGGGATAAGTGTAACTTAGAACGCAGGAGTTGAGTCAACAATCAACTCAGTCTAAATATAGCAGCACTTGTAAGTAACAACTGCCCTTGTAGACTGGGGGCTATTAGTAGCCAGAACACAGGGGTACACACAGATGGGCGTTTGAAGCTGGCAATAGTTATTAATTATATATGTCAGGGTGAAGGGCTATCAGGATGTCGGACTGTCAGCACTGTCAGGATAGTGATACTGTCAGGACATGGGACTGTCAGGATGTCGGAATGTCAGGATGTAAGACTGTCAGGATGCGGCACTGTCGCGATATGATACTGTCAGGACATAGGGATGTCAGGATGTGATACTGTCAGGACATGGGATTGTCGGGCCATGGGACTGTCAGGATATGGGCATGTCAGGACATGGGTCTATCAGGATGCTGGGCTGTCAGGGGCCGGACTGTCAGGAAGATGGACTATCAGGATGCGCGAATGTCAGGATAAGGAACTCAAGCATTATATATTCCGGGGGGAGATACTAATTCTATTGAAAACTGTGGCTTAATGAAATTGCGCAATATGGAAATTAGCCTGGTCATGTGACTGACTGACCCACGTGACCCTGATTGGCTTTCCTCTATAAACTATGCAGGTCATGTAACGCGCTATCTGTCACCGTGGAGAATCCCTGATAAGGGAGGCGCTGGTTGGTAGCGATAACGCTCACAGAAGTACTGATTGTGGAGGTGCCAGCAGTCGGTAGTGTCACTTGATATGTCGTAAAATGGCGACAGGCCAGATTATTACCACTTCCTGTCGTCAGCGGAAACATTATAATCAGGTAGTTATATCTTAGAGAAATGACCAGATACTTATTTTAGAGAATTTGTTATTTAAAGTTGCAAGGTCCGATGGTTTTGAGTTTCTATCATTTTCTGGGATAAATATAATAGGTTGATCGTTATAATTTACCTTACTTTAGATTGAAGTAAGTTTGATTTTAAATGATTAACTTATGAGATATTTGAAGTGTAAACATGCACAATTCAATTTGGCACTAACTTACGAGATATTTGAAGTGTAAACATGCACAATTCAATTTGGCACTAAGTTACTAGATATTTGAAGTGTAAACATGCACAATTCAATTTGGCATGAACGCAGGAGATATTTGAAGTGTAAACATGCACAATTCAAGTTGGCCCTAACATAGGATATATTTGAAGTGTAAACAAGCACAATTCAATTTGGCACTAACTTATGAGATATTTGAAGTCTACACATGCACAATTCAATTTGGCCCTAACATAGGGTATATTTGAAATGTAAACATACACAATTCAATTTGGCACTAACTTACGAGATATTTGAAGTGTAAACATGCACAATTCAATTTGGCACTAATGTAGGAGATATTTGAAGTGTGAACATGCACAATTCAATTTGGCACTAACATAGGAGATATTTGAAGTGTAAACATGCACAATTCAATTTGGCCCTAACATAGGATATATTTGAAGTGTAAACATGCACAATTCAATTTGGCACTAATTTAGGAGATATTTGAAGTGTAAACATGCACAATTCAATTGTGCACTAACATAAGAGATATTTGACATGTAAACAAGCACAATTCAATTTGCCACTAACAATTCATGTTGGCATGCTTGTCAGGCAATGTACTTACATACACATATACAGGATATGTCCAACAACCATGCAGCATATATAACTTGTAAATGATCCGGGTTGTTGCATCCAATATCGTGAGGGTGTTGACAATGGGTATGTTTTAAACCTATACTTCTTGCCATTCTGGGCCTAGCGTGCTAACCATTCACGTACCTGAGCTCCCTGATACAATCACTCTATCCACACCTGCCTCGCCTGAGAGGTCAGTGAAGAATACTACACTTGTGAATTTGACACCCTTTCCCAATTCCCTATAACCTATTCGATCTGACCTCCCCCCCTCCCTACTTGATGTCACAGAATATTGACATTTGAGCTAGAAACTCATCTGGAAAAGATTCATCTTTCCAGTATCTTTAGAACGACCAGTTTATGTGTATTCTGTATAGCTCAACATAGGCAACCATTTCTAGTATCTTAATATTTCGTTAGATACCTTGTGTGAGCTAACCAGTCCTTTCCCTATCCTATTAATGCCGAGTGCCAGGCTAGGAAGCAACAAGTATCAAGTTCATAAGTCATTGGTTTGACTCGAGCAGGAACCAAACTCCCAATCTCCCACACGCGAGGCCTGCGCTCTACCAATTTGGCCACCACGCCCAGGAGGAGAGTTGGGGGAGAGGGCTGGAAGACGCGAGGAGGGTGGAGGGGGATTGTAGGGTTATGTGGGGGTAACCGGAAGTCATTGCAGTGGCTCGGGAGGAGGATCCGGTTAGAGATGAAAAGTTAATAGCGGATGGCGATGGGGCAGATATGGGCGACTTAGTACCGGACCCGGACGCTGGGGGCGCAGCGGGGGCCTTTTGTGGCTGCGGCCTATGTTGCCAGATAACCCCCGCCCCCTCCGCCCCCCTCCGCCCCCCTCCGCCCCCATCCAGCCCCTCCAGCCCCTCCAGCCCCTCCAGCCCCTCCAGCCCCTCCCACCATGTGTGAAGCAGCTGATAACGCTGTCGGAGCCCTGTTCATGATGGACCGGCGGAAGGATGGTGGGGGAAGGCATGACATATATCTCGATCAAAATTTCAGCAAAAATCTATCTCTATTCATATATATATATACCTGGTGATGGTAGACTCAGAGCGGACGAAATAGACAAAGAGGGGGGTACTATATATATATATATATATATATATATACACAAGATAGGTTTGCCTAACGCCCAGTGAGATCATCGTGACCTTTGCTAATGTTGTCTCTATTTATGGGCAGGAAAATGCATTGGTTCCGGTTCAATATGCAGTTTGGAGAGTGTGCGTGGGGGAAGGGGTGGGGGTTGTGGCGGTTGGGGGAGATGGGTGGTATGGCTGTGGGGTGTGTGGGGAGGAGGATGTGTGTGCGTGTGTGGGTGTGCGTGGGGGTGTGGGTGGTGTAGAGGTGTGGAGTGTGGGGAAGGGGTAGATTAGGGGTGTGGAGTGTGGGGAGGGGGTGGTCTAACAGGAGCAGCAGGAGCAGCAGGAGCAGGAAGAGAAGCAGCAGTAACAGCAGTTGCAGCAGAAGCAGCAGAAGCAACAGCAAAGGGAGCGCAAGCAGGAGCAGCACGAACAAACCAGGTGCTGTAGCAGGAGTAGCAGGAGCAGCAGGAGCAGCAGGAACAGGAGCAGGACCAGCAGGAGCAGGAAGAACAGCCGCAGTAACAGCAGCTGCAGCAGAAGCAGCAGAAGCAACAGCAACAGGAGCGCCAGCAGGAGCATCACGAACCCACCAGGTGCAGTAGCAGCAGCAGGAGCAGCAGGAACAGCAGGAACAGGAGATCAGGAATAGCAGCAGAAGCAGCATCAGGAGCAGGAGCAGCAGTAGGAGCAGCAGCAGGAGCAGGAGAAGCAGGAGCAGGAGAAGGAGGAGCAGGAGAAGCATCAGGAGCAGCAGAAGCAGCAGCAGGAACAGCAGCAGGAACATAATCAGAAGCAGTAAGAACAGCAGCAGCAACAGCCGCAGGAACAAGAGCAGCAGAAGCAGCAGCAGGAACAGCAGCAGCAACAGAAGCAGCAGCAGCAGAAGCAGCAGCAGCAGGAGCAGCAGCGCACCCCACTACGCCCCCGCCGCCCGGCCCGCCGGCCCGCCCGGAGCCCCGCACCTTGTCTTATCTGGCGCCTCACGCGGCGTGGCTGTAGATAAGAGTGGCTGGCTGAGGCTCCTCCCCCTGCCCCCCCACCACCCCTCCCACTCCCACCCGCTCGGCCTCACCCGGCTCCCCACGCCGCCTCGCCCGGCCAGGCCGGCCGCCACCCGATCCGCCCGGGGTGCTGTTATCTGCTCCCTGGTATCCTTATCACCCTACACCACCCAATGAATAACGTTTGATTCGCCCGCGGCGATACTTCCGCAGCTGCGCGCGCACCCGCGGCTTCCTTATCTGCCGGGCGGCAAAGTTTGGCCCAAAACTTTCTTGGCTGACACCCGGCGAGGGCGGGCGGGCGGAGAGTTAGCGGGCGGGGCGGGGAGGTGCGGGACGGGGCGAAGACTCCCTTCCCCCCTATCCCGCCTCCACTCCCCACACCCTGCCACACTCCCCACACTCTCCACACTCCACGCCCTTATCTAAGAAGCTGGTCTGGTGGCAAGGCGCGGCCCGCGCGCAGATCGTATCAGCGTATCGGTGGTGATCTTTGATCGGACAGCGCGCCTCCCCTGATCCCATCTGCTGGGTGTGAACGGTTATCGGCGACTCAAAGGGACAGGTTCACACCTAATGAACTCTTTTTCTTTAATGACAGACGCCATGGCTGTTCCCTCCTCCTCCCTCCATCCTTCCCCCTCCCCTCCTTCCTCCCTCCCCTTCCGCCTCCCTCCACTCCCTGCTCCCTCCTGCCCGCTCTGTTCCCCCCTCCCTGCTCCCTCCCCTTCCTCCTCCTCCCTTCCTCCTTCCCTCCTCCCATTTCTGCTCCATCCCCTTCCACCCCTTCCTGCTCCCTCCTCCCTCCCTCCTTCCCTCCCCCCTGCTTCCTCCTCCCTACCCTCTCCCTCCTCTCCCCTTCCTCCTCCCTGCTGTTCCTCCTCTGTCCCCTTCCCCCTCCCTCCCCCACCCATCACAGCCCCCCTTCAACCCCATTTCAAGTGTTGTCTCATCCTCATCTTGCTCTGGCAGCAGCTGGCTCAGAAGGCAAATTCAGCCACCAGGGGGCGCCACGGGTGGGAACACACATTGGAGACCCGGGTCGCCCTCTGAGAGGGGGACTCTCGGAGGGGGGGAGGGTGTGGGATGTCATTTCTATCAAAAGCGATGGACCACACCCACACATGCACTCCCATCGACCGCTACTTCTAGAGCAACAAATAAAACAAATAGCGATTCAGACGGCATGGCCGAAAGAGTTGAGCCCCTACTTTCTGTGTGGCATGTTATATATTTGAACCATGGCTGCGTCAATGAATTAACAAATGTATCCTTGTCGCTACCTAGCTGAAAGTTTGGCACTACTATTACTAAGTTCCATGATAAGCAACAAACAATGAAATGAGGAAGACCAGTCATCCACGATTGAATTTTGTTCTGCCAGTCAATGACGCTAACACAAACAAAGCTGTCAGTAGTGCTACTAAAAGAAAAAAGTGCAATATATAATGGGTCTCAAATTCTCGCAAATATGAGATCACGCTTCAAGTCATTCCGATATGCTCAGAGCCGCTGCGATATGCTCAGAGCCTCTCATAGCTGCTCAGAGCTGCTCAGAGCTGTTCATAGCAGTTCATAACTGCTCAGAGCTGCTCACAGCTGCTCACAGCTGCTCATAGCTGATCACATCTGCTCATAGCTGCTGATAGTTGCTCATAGTTGTTCATAGCTGCTCATAGCTGCTCAGGCTTGCTCAAACCTGCTCAGACCTGATCCAGGGCCATATTTCCATATACTACTCATAGGCCGCGCCCCCGGGCGGCGGCCAGGGCGAGTGGGGGGGGGGGGTTAGGAGGGAGGATGGCGGGACGGATGTAGGGCTTCGTCGTGCAGCGTGATGCAATGCGTGTTGAATGACTTCACTCACTACTCGCGCCTGTCCTGATATGACGTTAGATATTGCCAGGACGTAAAACTCCAACAACCAACCAACCTAACTACTAGCGCTCCCTGCCTCACCACACGACTCGAGCACCGCCACTCCCCCCCTCGCCCCCGCCCCCGCCGGCCTCACCACCCACCGAACACGGCCACCTCAAGCCTATACCAGCCGGGCCTATCTCAATTCGCCATCGCCTCCATTCACTTTACATGTATCGATCATCAATCTCCATCCTTCCTATTTCCAGTTATATCTCGTTTTTTATGAATCATACCATCCAGGTCATAATCATCTCGGTCTTTGTTCGTGAGGTTTATCTGCTAAAGTTGCATAGTTCGACGGTTCTTTTAGTCAGTTTCTGCTATATTAGTTTATGCAAATATCTTATTAAGTTGTTTATTATCATCCTTAAATATGTGACTCCACTTTAGCTTGGAATAATATTTCATTAAAAAATGGTTAATTTTGGAAATAGTTGTTGTGAATACATGCAATATAATGTTGGTGTGCACAAGAAAATTCTCTGCAGAGGTTCTTTTTAATGTTCTGGAATGTACTGCCACATCCCTGGACCAATCACTGAGTGTAGTAGCATAGCCATTGAGCACTAAGCTGCAATACCTGTTTACTTATGCCTAGTACACGCCTACCATTTGTGCGCATCCACCTACCATTTACGATCTAAAACTGCCCGTTTCACGCACAAAAATCGCTATGTGTGCGCTCCCCACGCACACCTAGCGATTGCGATTCGTGAATAAAACCTCAGTTTTAGGGCTAAAATGGGCCGATTACGATTGCGATTCGTGATTCGAAAAATGAATCGGCCCATTTTCAGTTTTAAGCGGGTCGGGTCGAGTCACGAGTTTTAGTGCGTGAATCCTATATGGTAGGTGTGTACCAGGCATTAGACACTAGTATCTAAATTGGATATAGTGGATTGAATCTAGGTAAGCGTGGCTCTTTTTGTAAAGAAAGGTGGATGCTTGCCTAGGGTTATGCAGCTTTAACAGTCGATCTTCTGCTTCTAGAATGACTCACTGTTCACATATTCCTCCACATTGGTGTAATTTTTAAATAACCGGACGTGTGATTCTGACATGTATTCCTAACACTAACAGGACCGGGCGCGTGGCCGAATTGGTAGATTGAGAGTTCAATTTCAGGTCGAGTCAATCTAATGACTTACAAAATAA
>CM059188.1:1667648-1707926 GCA_030323885.1 Branchipolynoe longqiensis
GACGAGCTCCCGCTGCTCGATCTGGACGAGCGCCTCCTCCTACTCGAACCTCGCGAGTGTCGACGAGAACGACCGTGTGATGAGTGTCCGTCGTCCCGGTCGGATCCTTTAGTCCAAGAAGGCGGACGGAGGGCTCCTTCAGTCATCCTTCCCCGGTCGTCCGTAGTCGCGTCGTCCCGGCAAGTCGAGTGCGCGCGGGTGGTGCTGTTGCATCCCCGTCGTCCATCAGCAATTGTTACCCCGCGTCGACTCAGTCGTCTGTCCCGTTCCTCCATTAGTGCAGCTAGTTCATCCTCCAGGTCGGAGACGCGCATCTCCGACTTTATCTTGTCGATCGCTTCCCGAGCGTTTCTCTCCCGGTCGTCCAACGAGAGGGTCGACATCGCTGCAGATGTAGCATCCATCTCGACATTCTCGTAGCGGTCGGCTGCTGTCTGTGTTTTCTTTGCCGATGATTTACCACTGCGTGTCGACATGGTCGGTTCGGCGAGTGTGTCGATGCTCTTTCGACCCGAGCAGTCGACCCGATCGTGTTTGTCGTGTTGGTGCCCACAGTCCGAGCAATAGCCAGTGCCTGGCATCATATCAGCTGAGAGCCTCCCGATCACACATTCGACGCTGGACAGCTGCGCTAAGCGTCCCTGAACTTGAAGTTGTTCTGCGAAATTAGGTCTGGGTCGAGGCCGCGCACTGAGACAAAGCCGCTTAATTGCTTAATAATCCGCTTAGGTGGCGGGCCGATCTAAGCGGATTAAGCGGATTAGTATTTTAACTGAGTGCGTATATGTTAACTTTCTTATTTTAAATATATATAAATATCGACAGACATTAACTAAATATGACTCAAGGAGTTAGAATTCGACATACAAGTCAGAATATATGGTTCTAAGCGAACCCAGTCGCCTGGCAACGTATCAGTTCAGAGCATGCCTATCAAACATTCGACGCTCGACCACTGCGATTTAATTAGACAGTTATAATATAAGCGACTTGTCGACACACATAAGAAGTTTTAATCTGTAAATCGGTGAAATCAAACCGCGTCGAATGAGTCCTCCCGTGTTATCAATTCATGTTTTCAACGGCGATCAGTAACTATGTAGAAAAACGACACAAATGAAACATTTGCTGTAGTCGTCCGCTGTCCCTTGAAAGAAAATCAGGTTTTAGTTTCACAATACCGTCAATCTTTGTTCAGTACGCTCGGCCTTGTTATTGCTGATCAATGCAGGAAGCAGTGCTGAAGTCGTCCGCTGGCCCAAGGTGAAACAACAGGTAGAACCGGTGGAGAAAGGAACCACAGGTAGCAGGTAGACTGTGGTCCTTCCAGTTTGAAATCAGGAGGCAGAGTGACTGCCCGGGGCCGATATCGCCCGGTGGTGGCGCTAGGGCCCGGCTAGCCGGGGCAAATCCCGGGCTGGTCAGCGATTGGACAATAATATAATTAAACAATATAAGGAATAATAATAATAATGAAACTCCGCCTGTTTTATATTTGCATAATTCATTATACATCCTATATGCTGTATAAGCCATTATGTAAGTATATTATTAATAAGCCGGAAAATCCATCCTCCTCAGCCACTAAGTCAACGGCTGGTCACCTCTACTCATTAGGTCATCTACTGGTACAATCTCACCCCCCCCCCCCAGATGGCGCCAGCTACTCACCTATGCCTCAGTGGCCGTTACACTCACTCACTGCACCGTTGAAAATAATGGATTGATATCAAACTAGACTCGGCCATTGCCCAGCCTTGTCCACTTTGATATCAATCCGCGATAGATGTGCCCTGTAACCATGACAGCAGGAAACCATCGTTAAGTATATATATTACATTTCTATAACTAGACTCAGCCACTATGTGGCCTTGTCCACTTTGATATCAATCCGCGATAGTTGTGCCCTGTAACCATAACAGTGGTAAACCATCGTTAAGTATATATATTATATATCATTAACTAGACTCAGCCATTATGTGGCCTTGTCCACTTTGATATCAATCCGCGATAGTTGTGCCCTGTAACCATAACAGTGGTAAACCATCGTTAAGTATATATATTATATATCATTAACTAGACTCAGCCATTATGTGGCCTTGTCCACTTTGATATCAATCCGCGATAGTTGTGCCCTGTAACCATAACAGTGGTAAACCATCGTTAAGTATATATATTATATATCATTAACTAGACTCAGCCATTATGTGGCCTTGTCCACTTTGATATCAATCCGCGATAGATGTGCCCTGTAACCATGACAGCAGGAAACCATCGTTAAGTATATATATTACATTTCATTAACTAGACTCAGCCATTATGTGGCCTTGTCCACTTTGATATTAATCTGCGATAGATGTGCCCTGTAACCATGACAGCAGGAAACCATCGTTAAGTATATATATCATTAACTAGACTCAGCCATTATGTGGCCTGGTTCACTTTGATATCAATCCGCGATAAATGTGCCCTGTAACCATAACAGCAGGAAACCATCGTTAAGTATATATATTACATTTCATTAACTAGACTCAGCCATTATGTGGCCTTGTCCACTTTGATATCAATCCGCGATAGATGTGCCCTGTAACCATGACAGCAGGAAACCATCGTTAAGTATATATATTACATTTCATTAACTAGACTCAGCCATTATGTGGCCTTGTCCACTTTGATATCGATCCGCAATAGATGTGCCCTGTAACCATAACAGCAGGAAACCATAATTACGTATATATATTATATATCATTAACTAGACTCAGCCATTATGTGGCCTTGTCCACTTTGATATTAATCTGCGATAGATGTGCCCTGTAACCATGACAGCGGGAAACCATCGTTAAGTATATATATTATATATCATTAACTAGACTCAGCCATTATGTGGCCTTGTCCACTTTGATATCAATCCGCGATAAATGTGCCCTGTAACCATAACAGCAGAAAACCATTGTTAAGTATATATGAAGAGTTCAGGTGCAAAACCATGTAAGCGCCTATCCAAAAATGGAGATAAACATTGGAATCAAACCTTGAAAAAGTTCATTTGTTAATATTCTACTCAATTATGCATTGCTCCATAACCATGTGATCATATGAAAAGTGGAATTAGTGACAATTAAAATTATTTTCAGGTAAAATTCTTTTATTTAAACAACATTTTCAGATTGGCGTTTACAGTGTTTTGCGCCTGAACTCTTCATATATTATATATCATTAACTAGACTCAGCCATTATGTGGCTTTGTCCACTTTAATATCAATCTGCGATAGATGTGCCCTGTAACCATGACAGCAGGAAACCATCGTTAAGTATATATATTACATTTCATTAACTAGACTCAGCCATTATGTGGCCTTGTCCACTTTGATATCAATCCGCAATAGATGTGCCCTGTAACCATAACAGCGGGAAACCATCATTACGTATATATATTATATATCATTAACTAGACTCAGCCATTATGTGGCCTTGTCCACTTTGATATTAATCCGCGATAGATGTGCCCTGTAACCATGACAGCGGGAAACCATCGTTAAGTATATATATTATATATCATTAACTAACTCAAGCAGTATGTGGCCTTGTCCACTTTGATTTCAATCCGCCATAAAGTGCCCGTAAACATAATGTCGGAAAAACCATCGATAAGTAATTTCAAATATATAAGAGTTCAGGGGCAAAACCCTGTATGCCCTAGCCAAAAATGGAGATATACATTGGAATCAAACCTTGAAAAAGTTCATTTGTTAATATTCTACTCAATTATGCATTGCTCCATAACCATGTGATCATATGAAAAGTGGAATTAGTGACAATTAAAATTATTTTCAGGTAAAATTCTTTTATTTAAACAACATTTTCAGATTGGCGTTTACAGTGTTTTGCGCCTGAACTCTTCATATATTATATATCATTAACTAGACTCAGCCATTATGTGGCTTTGTCCACTTTAATATCAATCTGCGATAGATGTGCCCTGTAACCATGACAGCAGGAAACCATCGTTAAGTATATATATTACATTTCTATAACTAGACTCAGCCATTATGTGGCTTTGTCCACTTTGACATCAATCCGCAATAGATGTGCCCTGTAACCATAACAGCGGGAAATCATCGTTAAGTATATATATTATATATCATTAACTAGACTCAGCCATTATGTGGCCTTGTCCACTTTGATACCAATCCGCGATAGATGTGCCCTGTAACCATAACAGCAGGAAACCATCATTACATATATATATATTATATATCATTAACTAGACTCAGCCATTATGTGGCCTTGTCCACTTTGATCTCAATCCACGCTAAATATGCTCTTTAACGGTAACAAGCATTCTAACCCCCACCACCCATCAGGATGGTTATGCTTTATATTTGATATAAGAACGCCGTACACGCGCAATAAAATACATAACATCAATAAGTGAAGCGTTAACATTACGATATTGGCAGTGTTTTTCGTTGTAATATAATATATATATATATATATATGTAATATATATATATAATATATATATAAACATATACATTAAAACGTCTCTAAATCGATCGACCATGGGACCGACTTTAAATGGTCCATTAAGGGAGATGATCGGTTTACAGACGTTTTCATTTCGTTAGAATGGTATTGTATGGGCGATTGTTTGGGACCCAAATAAAGTGATCAATATCGGGGAGTGGTCGATCTGTGGAGTTGGTGAGAGAGGTTTTACTATATATATATATATATATATATACAGCAAATCGACCGACCACGGGACCGACTTTAAGTGTTTTTTTTAGGGAGGTGGTCGGTTTAGAGAGTTAGAATATCCTTACAATGGTATTTTTGGGACCCAAATAAAGCAAGCGATATAGGGGAGTGGTCGGTATAGAGAGGTTTTACTGTATATATCATTTTATGCCAGCTGAATCTGCAATTATGTTTATCTACGCTGTATCAGTTTGTCTTTACAACAACCTGGAAAGCAGTACACCTTAACTACCCAATTAATATGCTATATATATATATATGTACTATATAATAACAGTATGGGAATATAAACAATGACGTTCTTTCCACAGAGTGCCACCCACATTGGGTGCACAACTAAGGACACTCATATTAGTTCCTCTTTTAGCCGCTGGCACCACCGTCGATTGGTCAGGGGCGCCTATAGTGGTCTGGCCAGATTATAGTATAATATATTATATTATATATTGCATATATTATATATATGTTCTCTGTGTTGGAGTGGTTAGCGTATCTGAATTTTTTTTATAGGTCACACTCCTAATCTGAAGGTCGGTGGTTCGATTCCCCATGCCATCAGCTCTGCCACTTTGGATTTCCACCGCTGTGTATAACTGTCAGCGTTATTAAAGGCCAGTTGCTCTCATACCATGTCTACGTGGGGTGGGATGTTAAAAATCCCTTGGGTCGGTAAAAGTGTAGGCTTGGGCTTTCTACTGACCAACTGTCTAATGGTGAAAACAGGAATATTCACATTTATCCACAATAGGCAGTATAAATCTTCAATAAAAGAAGAATATATTATTGTACAAACATTCTACCTACTGCCCGAAAGGCGCTGTACAATGACCAATACAATTTTACTTATTCACAATTACAATGATCAAATATGATGAGTCATGGTTGGTATATCTTGAAACAACCTGTTCTTTGCGAGTTATTTAGAGCCCAACTGAGACTGAGGATCTCCGTAGTCAAACTGTGCATATTAAAGTCAGTCAGTCATAATCTCAAGAATCACGATATACATGACAACAATTGGTTAGTTCGATTCCCGTTCTTATATGACCTTAAATGTTGCGAGGAGAACATAAAACCCAAACAAGAAATTGTTAGGTATCAGTGAAAATAAAGTCACAACAAGGATAGTTGAAACCTGACTTCCGCCATTTTCCCACGATTCCCTGACAGTGCTAATCCTATGAGCGAAAATCCATGTTTTCGCGGAAACTTGCGGTTGGTGTAATACTAATAGGCCTAACCAAGGCTTGATTTACGCGATTTTTGCCCGAGACCACTTTCATCCCCGCATGATGACCCTCCTCAGCTGTTAGAGTGGCGTAGGCTGAGGAATGCTCAGACAGTGTTGGATCGGGTTTCTTGAACTCAAGCAAGCTGAAGGCCCGGTCACATACACGTTAGTGGACGTAGTTGAACATAGTGGAGGCTAATGTAGTTGAATGTAGTTGAACGTAGTTGAATGTAGTTGAACATACCGGCATTCATACTTCTCCTTGGTAATAACGTGGGTGGGCCGTGGGTTCCAATTTAATCATTGGACATGTTCAAAAGAGCACTATGTTAGAGGCTGAATTTGCATCTGTGACACTAGAGTACTCTAGCATACTCTAGCATGCTCTAGCCTACTCTAGTGTACTTGGATGACGCCCTGGTCACAGCCATTAGTGGATGTAGGTGGACGTAGGTGAACGTAGTGGAGGCTAAAGTAGTTGAAAGTAGTTGAACATACCGGCATCTGTACCATAATGTATTTATCCATACCATAACATATTTATCCGGAACATAACGTATTTATCCATACCAAAACCGGCCGTACCTTAGCGTATTTCAACGTAGTTTAACATACTTACACCATGTTTGACCCACGTTAGCCTCCACTACATTCACCTATGTTCAACTACGTCCACTAACATGTATGTGACCAGGGCATTAGACGCAAGGTGACCTAATTATAGAGAAGGGCTATAAAGAAGCAGTTCAGTGCAATAGAGTCCCCAAGGAGAAGATCACAAAGCCTACTCTTACTAATAGCCATTTTGAAGCTCTTTGATTATGTCTTATAACCGTTGAAGCTCCATCTATCCTCTCCCTGTATGATGTCACAGAATGAGTTATTTCATATTATTTGAACTTCAATGTAATGCATAGGAATTTATCTCGTCACCCACAATATATATAATATATAGTATATATACAGTATATAAAAATCAGGCGAATGAGGTGAGTCACGCACTCTACCGGCATATATATAGGCCAGCGCAGGACCGCAGCATGGTCAGAGCACAGACCCGTAGCATGCAGAGCACAATAATAACATATCAATAGACCATTTGCAATTAACATTCATAGTATATATTAAACAAGCATAATGTATTTTCCGCCCCCTATACTCGCATAACTTGTTATACCTCCTATATTATATATACTATATATATAATATCTATCAGTGTATATTATATATTGCATATATAATATGTACATTATTTAATATATAGTATATTATGTCAAATATATATGATATATTACATTACATAATGTATTATATATTAAATCTAATATATTATATGTAGCATAACTCATTAAATGTAAATTACATATCATATATCACATATATCATGTTTATAATGCACAATATATATGATATATTATGCAATACATATATCATATATAATATGATCATACAATATATGTTATATATTTTATGTGATGTATAACGCATTATACGAGTATAAATGCAAGGGGACAATTCCTACGCAATAATATATATATAATATATTATATATAATATATTTTATATTGTATATAATTGTAGGTGGACAGATCAATTCTTACGCAATGATATATATTATTTATAGGAGTCTCACTACTCCCTGCCGAACTTATCATCTGCTTACATGACATGTCCCTTTGTGTTTCCACAAAAATATGTAATAACATTATATATATATATATATGTATATATGATGTTTAATTCTACATTATCAGTATGAATCATGAAGAACATAACTTGGTGATTAATACATTTTCTACATGGAATCATTCACTAATATATACCAGTCTTATTTCATACAATCATATCTAAAAATGGTATTAATAATTCAGATTAAGTCACAAATCATTTGCCTTCCAATTTTTGGTATATCTGGCCACTTGGGCATGTTGCATTCGGGGTAATTTTATAGATTGATTTAGTGTAGTTGGTCATAATGCTTGCAGTACGGTTGATTCACGGTGGGAGAAGAGGCCCTTCACCCCCCCTGCCGCTAACACCCGATGGCTCCCTACCTGCCGCTGACACCTCACTGCTGCTGCTCACCCCTGGCCTCGCCACCTAACACCTCACCGCTGGTCGCCCCCCCTCCCGGGGCTTTCTCGCCTCCCCTCTCTCTCGCCCTTATAACCCTGGCCATCGCTGCTTCCAACCATTCCGCCTCCAGTATCCTCCTGCTCCACATTTCTTCTTATTGGCCTCACCCTCCCGAACCTCACCACGCCGTCTCCGCGATCACCATGCCTTTCGCTGCCAACGTCCGGTGCGTCCTCACCACACACAGTGAGGCGGTATTTTATACCGAGAGGAACCGTGAGCGGGTGAGATCAAAATGATATGTGACTTATTCTGAATTATTAATACCATTTTTGGATATGATTGTATTTTTGGTAAGGCAGTTTATCAGAACATAATTCTTTTCAGCGGTAAGGCACTGGTGTTCCAGCAATTTACATTACATTGTAAATAGGTAAATCAGCGGGTACTTAGGTAGGGTATATTTAGTAGATTAAGGAGGAGGACCAATGTATTAATATATTAAAAGAAGTATAACTAACTATATATTGAACTATTACAAGCTCAGTCAACCACGCTCCCCGTCTTGATATTACCATACATGTTGCTAGGACGCAAAACCCCAACAAATAAAACCTAAACTTCGCTGAACAGCTATAATTCTAACTACCTTAACCGGCACTTCAATCCTGCAACTTATATCTTTTCATAATTACATGACCTTGTCATTCGTGACCTTTCCATGCGTGACCTTGACATGTGTTGCTTTTGCATGTCTGACCTTGCCATGATTTACCTTGCCATGATTTACCTTCCGATACATGACCATGACCAGTGCACCCTTTCTATGTGTGACCTTGCCAGGTGTTGCTTTTGCTTGTCTGACCTTGCTATGTCTGACCTTGCCATGCTTTACCTTCCTTTGCACGACCATGACCAGCGCAACCTTTCAATGTGTTACCTTGACCTCCTAGGACCATATATTACCTTTCCCTTACACGACCTTGACCAACGCAACCTTTCCAGATGTGACCTTGACCTTGCGGGACCATATGTTGTTACCTTTGTCTCGCATGACGTTGCCATGCTAGTTCCCTCCAGGTGAGTGTTCCCTTGCAGGTGACACCTTGACATGCATGACCTTGACCTCTTCCAAGTTGACCTCTAGGCTATGAGCGACGCCGAGATGAGCTCCGGAAGCAGACGCTTGTATGGCCGAAATATGTTCTCGTTTCGTTCTAGAATCACTGCCGAGATCTCGCTGAGCTTGTCTCGGAAGTTGGTCATGACTCCCATCACAACGGGATCTGAGAACTGCCGCTCCTTGTTATCGACCAGAGTTGCCTGTAAAAGAAGAAATGTATTCGCCTGGTTTGTAAATTAGCATATCACTGTACCACACAAAGATCTCCTGATGATCGTAAAGTGCCTGTCACACCTTACCGGATTGAGTACCGGACACAACCAGACAAAGAATTTTCTAGTCCATTGTTATTCGGTATCAAAATGTACCGAAATGTGTCGAAATGTTGCGCTATTGGTTCAAAGGCTGCCAGATGAAACGAACGCTAAATGGACAAGGAACGTAGATTAACGAATAGCCACCGGACGATAACAGGACTATAACTGGACGACACCAGACAAGCAATGGTGAACCGATGGGCGAAAACCGAATGTCAAACGGACGGACCGAACATCAACCGGACACATACCCGACTGTTCACGGACACACCGAAAACATATAAAAAACAGACGGACCGAATTCCTGCAACACCATCAATAGACTCTTCAGGAAACAAACCGGAGACGTAAAGGATGGGTACTGGTCATGAACCGGACAAAATGGACTAAACAGACTTAAACCGGACACCAACCATACACGTCAGTCCGGCAGTGTCCGGTACAAGTTTTGTGCATGTTCAAAACTGGCCACCATACAAGCTGGACACCACTGGACACAGAACGGAAACGCCGGATGCCAACTGTATATAAACCGGACATTGACGTATTTCACCGGACAGTGTCAGGTTTCTATCCGGTTCCCCAATCCGGTAAGGTGTGACTGAGCCTTAATGAAACGCAAACTGCAGGCGGTATGACCATATTTCCCATTCATCAGGTCTGGACATTATCATCTTGTGAGGCACAATGAAAGGGTGAAGAAGACATGATGGACATAGGAAGAGGCGGTAGGACAACATCGCAACTAGATAAAAGATTCATCCCGTACTTGTAGTACACGGGTGAATGACAACGTAGTCTAAATACGGGCGAAAATAGCGTTAGTATGGAACAACAAGTAGAATGCCTGGCACCAGTGTCAAATGGTTACTTGTATCAGCACAGAGTTGGTGAAATGGGAGAGAATGCAAAAAGACAAGATGGCAGCCAGAGAATGCCGTCGATCTCACTTTTAAATTGCATTAAGGTATATGTTTTATTATATTTTCCAACTCAAAAGTAGAATGCCTGGCACCAGTGTCAAATGGCTACTTATATCAGCACAGAGTTGGTGAAATGGGAGAGAATGCAAAAAGACAAGATGGCAGCCAGAGAACGCCGTCGATTTCACTTTTAAATTCCATTAAGGTATATGTTTTATTATATTTTCCAACTCAAAAGTAGCGGGTAAACATGAAGACATATACAAAGAATAAATGTTGCTTCTTAGATGGTGAAATTAGGCTCTCATAAAGACTCAATTCATTAGCCCGATTTTTCGACCGTTTTTATATAAGGCTGGTCTTCACCCGTGTACTACAAGTATCGGGTGAATCTATTATCTACATCACAACCTGCATTTTGGCAAATCCTAAAGGGCAGTGAAGAAACGAAAACTAGAGAAAACTGGTTGCAAAGTCACATGTCGTGCCCCAACGACCCTTGCAGCTAAGGGATTGATTACCCAATAATCATTTATTTGTTGGGCGCTTTATGTCTTAGCATTAGGATTGGTAGTGACTTGTGAGAGTGTAAACTCATGGCGAATGTATAGTGCTGCCCTACTAGGAGATCAGAATGCCAGCACCATCACACGATGTCCCACTCAGTTGCATTATTGTGATGCCGTGCAAACCAGTCCTTGCCCTATCCCATTAATGCCAAAGGCCAGGCTAAGCAGCGACAAGTCCCCATTTGTAAATCATTGGTTGAACACATATATACATATATATATATACATGTATATACAAGATCATGGTTGACGGAAACAATCTGAACTCTGTTCCTGAATTCACCTATCTCGGAAGCACTATATCAAGTGATGGATGCATTGATGCTGAGATACAGAGGAGGATGGCCAAGGCTAGCGCATCTTTCGGCCGACTATGCCAGAGACTCTGGAACAACCACCATGTGTCCATTCGGGTCAAAGGTAAGATCTACCGCGCAATCGCGCTATCCACCCGACTATACGTGGATATATAAGTGGATATATAAGTGTATATATAAATATACATACATAGATATATACATATACATATATATATATGAATATAAACCAATTAAGGCAGTATAAACGATTCATACATACATATTTTATATGAATATAAACCATTTATGGCAGTATAAACGCTCACCCCGGGCCGCTGCCGTCCCAGCAGCTTGACGAGCTGCGTGAAGCTGTCGCTGACGTGCGCTGCCGGGAGCAGCTCGGCCAACTGCCGATCAGACACGCCGGGGTTGTCGTCTGGGGCGCCCCCTGTCGGCGGCGGGCGGCACAGGCAGGGCGGGGAGGCGGGGGCGAAGGCCATCTCCTCCACCATCCCCGCCACCACCGCGCTGTGCTGGGCAGTGCTCCTGTACAAGGCAATTGGTTTTTTTTTATTAACATTTTTTATTGAAGCAGTCTGCGGTGATTTCACAAGGAAGGAGCTATATTGACAGGGAGGCGCGGATAGGGTGATGGTAATCAGGGAGCTTAGGTGGTGTAATGGTTAGTTAGCGCATTAGCCACATACAGTACAACCCCGTTAAACCAAGCTAGGTTGAACCAAACGATCGGTTAATCCAAACTTTTTTCAGCGACCCAGCAAAATAATACTATTTAGCATATAAAAGAGTTGATTAAACCAAAGTCTGTTAATTCAAATTATCGGTTAATCCAAGCAAAATTGTTGGGTCCCAGGCCACTTCCGGTACGTTAAACCAAAGACCCTATAATACTAAGACGGCTCACTCCCTATCTCTCCCATGTAAATTTTGCAGTGCCACCTTGTGGTGGGTTTGATCAGCCCGGCTGCTGGTTGGTGTTTCACATGTAAACACATACAATTATATTATACATGAGATAGGTAAGTATGAATACATATCAATATGAAATTGCTATGAACAAATACACATCATCATCAGCATCATCATCAGCATTGCCATCATCACACATCTGTCACATTCATATATACATTTATACATATAATATAGCACCTGTTTAACCAAGAGAACAGCCAGCACACCAAGTGGTGGGTTTGATCATTTTGATTACACAGTACAGGCTGAGTGAGCCGTCTTAGTATTATAGGGTCTTTGCTTAAACCAAACTTTCATGTGGTTATGAGGTCATCTGAGACCTCACTGACATTTTTATATGATAAATGGTAGTATTTTGCAGGTTCAGTCATCAGAAGGCATATGGCTATATTAGTATAGTCCTGTACAAAATGAGTTCAAAGCTGGATGTTAATGTCCTGGCAACATCTAAGGTCATATCAGGATGGGTACCAATTTGTGACAGTGCACACTCATGGCGAGTTTATAGTACTGCCCCACTGGGAGACCAGGCCACCAGCAGCAGGACCTGGTATCCCACTCAGTCACATTATTCTGACACTGAGCCAACCAGTCCTTGCCCTATCCTAATAATAATGCCGAGAGCCTGGCTAGGAAGCGACAAGTAGGAATTTGATATATCATTGGTTTGACTTGACCAGGTTTCGAAATCCCGCGATCTATAAAAATGGGAGACGGGCGCTCAACTCATTTGGCTAATAAGTTAGTGTAAAGTGGAAAAACAACAAGGGTATTCAATCTGACTTACAAGAAGATGATGATGGTGAGGAAGCGGACGACCTCCTCGCGGGTTACGAAGTGTCCGCTGAGGTCATCGCTAGAGGGCAGGCCGTTCCTCTTGAGGTCCGTCAAGAAGTCCTGGAGCTCTTCGTCCATCACCACCTCCTCATCGTCCCGGTAATGGAGGCCTACAATGCTGGCGCAAAGGTCCCTAATGGCGCTGCAAACCTGATGGAGGAAACGAGACACTGTTGGGTTTTTTGTTTGTTGTTGTTGTTGTTGGTACATTAGTTGATTAAGCTGGGGAAATTTCAATCGTTGACGATTGGTCTTCCTCATTCCACTGCTCCTTGCCCTATCCTAAATGCAGAGTGAAAGGCTAGGAAGCGACAAGTATCAATTTTTAAGTCATCGGTTTGACTCGACCAGGTTTCAAACCCATGACCCAACGATCTACCAACACGAGAGATGGACGCTCTAACTCATTCAGCCATCCTGTCTGTTCATTGGCGTTTTACGTCCTGGCAAAATATACGGTCATATCAGGATGGGTACTGACTTGTGAGAGTGCACACTCATCAGCTCATGGCGACTTTATAGTGCTGCCCCACTGGGAGATGGGGTCAACATTACTGCCGGCACCATGACCCAATTTCCCCACTCAGTCAAATCATCCTGATGCTTAGTAAAACAATCCTTGGGCTATTCTATAAATGTCGAGAGTAAGATTAGGTAGCGACGTGTATCAATTTTGTAAGTCATTATTTTTACTCAGCCGGGAATCAAACTCCTGACCTTCCACACAGGAACCCTGCACTCTAGCTAATTCGGCCACCATGTCCAGTGGTCAGCCTGTGGAAAAACAACTTAAACAAGGTAATGCCAAAGTTGCTTTAAAGGCCCTGTCACACTACGATGTAACGACGTCAGCGTAGGGAGAACGTGAAAAACGTCGAACTTCTCGGCGTAGTATGCAAATTTGGGCACAAGTTGAACGTGGATGCAGCATAGTTGACGAGAGCGTAATGTCGGTAAAGCCTAGTGATAGCGTCCTTCAACGAGAGAGGACAACATAATGACGCTCACGGAACATTATGAACGTTATTCCATTGCCAGAACTATGTTGCTTTACGTTACCTTACATTACTTACGTCATTAAACTATGTTCTCCTGACGTTCCCATTACGCCGCGTGGACATTTCCACTGGCTTTAATGTGGGTCAACGTAGTGGAACATAGTGGAACGTAGTGAGCAGCCTTTGACTAACGTCCGTTTAACGTCATTGACGTTCGCCGAACGTGTACAGAATGTACGGCGAACGTAAACCCTTACATTCGAGTTACGTCAAAAGTTTTGAACAGGTTCAAAACCTTGACGCGCTCCGACGTAACACGACGTAACGTGACGTAGCTCGACGTCAGTCTAACGTCATTCTGACGTCATCATAACGTAACCCAACATAAGTCAACGTAATGGTGAAAAGTGACCATGTCAGGCTCATGTTGGCTCGTTACGTCGCAGTGTGACAGGGGTATTAGCATAAGGGCATCCCCAAGTTTATTCTACTAAGGTCAGAATAGAAGTGAATAGCCGCTGCCCAGTAGGGTTGCATATATCCTCCTGTGGGTGGGGGGTGGCCGCTCGCCATCGGTCAAACAGTCCACCATTGGGACTGTTTCTGCTAGCGTGCTGCCACCTGTTGATACTTCTTATCGACAAGGTTCAGCACAATTGAGACTGGCACGTGTGGTAGTGGGGCTCATAACAGACTACTACCATGGCAACATCTGAGGTGTTATATCAGGACAGGACATGATCAGCACTACCAGCTTGTGGCAATAGTAACTCATAGCGACTTTATAGTGATTCACCACTGGAAGACCAGGACATCAGCATCATGACCCGATATCCCACTCTGTCACATTATACCGAGATTGAGCAAACCAGTTCTTGGCTTATCCTATTAGTGCTGAGCACCAGGCTACGTAGCGACAAGTATAAATTTGGTAAGTCATTGGTTTGACTCAGGTCAATGTTCAAACGTACGACTTCCTGCAGTGGAAACTAGCCAGCGCTCTTACCAATTCAGCCATCTTTCTTGCTAGACAACAACAACAAAATGATACGCAATGCTGACCTTCAGACCGTCATCCCTGTAGTAGTAGTTGGGCAGGACGCTGGGGTCAAGTGTTCCACGGGCCGCAAGGTCTTCTGGGAGATACATCCGGTTGAGCCGGGTTGTCGCGTATTGTCTCCTCATCAGGTCAAGGACACCGGTCGGAGACTCCCCCACCGAGAGCACCTGGTGTTAATTTAATAAGCATGCAATAATATATTCAGATCATCATGGGAGGAATCAAAGAAGCATAATGCCAGTACCCACCAGCCTATAACACCTGACTAAACCAATAAAACATATACTATTGTCATGGGGGTGATGAAAATGGGAAATACCGTGCCTAGAGTGGGACTCGAACCCACACCTCTTTGCATTCCGGGCCAGTGTGCTAACCATTACACCACCTAGGCTCCCTGATATCAATACACTCCCCACGCCTACCTGTCTATGTGGTTACTTGCCTGAGAGGTCAGTGCAGACCACTACACTCGTCCCCCTGGAATTGTAAGTCTTGTAATGCTTACAATTACATACATACAGGCAATGCACTAACACATACATACACAGGGTAGGTTCAACAACCATACAGCGCAAAGCTTGTACAGGATCCTGATCACGGCAACCAGTGTCGTGGGGGTGATGAAAATGGGAAATACTGTGCCTAGAGCGGGACTCGAACCCACACCTCTTTGCATTCCGGGCCAGTGTGCTAACCATTACACCACCTAGGCTCCCTGATATCAATACACTCCCCACGCCTACCTGTCTATGTGGTTACTTGCCTGAGAGGTCAGTGCAGACCACTACACTATCGACAAAGCTATAGTTGACCCAGACAATTTAAATGAGTCATGCAACCATTATTTGCATAATCTAAAATCCACGACTACCTGTATCAGCAAGTCATGCCCATTATATTAATGTCTCCTCACAGGTATGATCATCAAATCACTGGTATAGTTTAAAGGTAAATGGCTATTCTCCAGTCTACATGTGCAAAATAAGATCCCCACTACAGTACAATCCCGTTAAACCAAGCTCGGTTAAACCAAATGATCGGTTAATCCAAACTTTTTTCGGCGGCCCGGCAAAATACTACCATTTATCACATAAAAAAGTTGGTTAAACCAAAGTCGGTTAATCCAAAGTATTAGTTAATCCAAACAAAATCGTCGGCCCCAGGCCACTTCTGGTACAGTTAAACCAAACGTTCATGTAGTTTTAAGGTCATCTGAGACTTTTTTATATGATAAATGGTAGTATTTTGCCAGTTCGCTGAAAAGAGTTTGGATTAACCGATCGTTTGATTTAACCGAGGTTGGTTTAATGGGGTTAAACTGTATATACACAAAAAACAATAATCATAGTGTCCACATACATGGTACATTCATAATGCAACCCCGTTTTTGCCAAAGCCAAGTCAAAGTCAAAGCTTGGTTAAACCAATGATCGGTTAATCCAAATAAATTTCTAGCTCCCTTCAAGTTTAGTTTAACGGGGTTATACTGTATATTTGTAATGCCTCATTTTAACCTACTATTGTCTATATCGTTCATACCATCTCATCATCTCATCCATAAATAGTTCATATGCACTATAATTGTTAAGGCTGGAAGACCAGTGCCTCGGTGCTGAAAAAAGAGGTTATTCAACTGGAATACAAATTTGAAAAAATAAAATAAAATAAAGGTCCACAATTCCTTATCAGAAATCAGAAATCTGAAAAACTCCGAAAACTAAAGGTTTTTTCCCATACAACAGATAAATAAACTGTAAAGTTATTCCTAGTCCTTATTTATCCAACTTAGTGTGAATATTCATGCCCGACCTCCAACATACACATTGAGGAAACATTGCTCACGGACACAGCTGACTCAGAGGCATGAGTGTGTTAATCAAGGGTTTTATTCGGGCGCTGCCCGCCCGGTGGCATGTACATTGACTGTGTATCATCGGGCAAGAAGCGAATGAGCGAAGGCCCTAATATATTGGGAAAATGAAATGTGATGAGGGCATATGAGTCATGTGAACGATTTAACAAACAAGTAATCAATTACGTTAAAGTACAATAGCAATAATTAATGATAAAAATAGTCAGTATATTTGTCCCTGCAGTGGCTGGTCGGGAGATGGTGGGAGTTCCATACATCAATCGCCCTTAATGCTGCCACAGTGACATGGTTTTCTGTTTAGGGTTTGCTCCCTTACCCTTCGGTTCTGTCAAGAACCTGTACCACAAGGCAGTGGTTACAACTCTGCAGGGCAGGGGCGTCAAACTCCCTGAGGTATTGCTATACCTGCAATACTGCATACTTCATACTTCAAATAAATCTATGCCATATAATAATGCTTACTTACTATATATAAATGTATATATATATAATGGGTGCAACTTCAGTTCTCTTCTTTGCATATTTAACAGTAAGCATTACGTTGTTGAGTTTGATAGCCCTTTCCTGCCCCGAGATAATGTTAGCAGATGGTCAGTACAATGATATGACCCTATAATACTAAGACGGCTCACTCAGCCTGTACTGTGTAATCAAAATGATCAAACCCACCACCTGGTGCACTGGCTGTTCTCTTGGTTAAACAGGTGCTATATTATATGTATAAATGTATATATGAATGTGAAAGATGTGTGATGATGGCGATGCTGATAATGATGCTGATGATGATGTGTATTTGTTCATAGCAATTTTATATTGATGTGTATTCATACTTACCTATCTCATGTGTAATATAATTGTATATGTTTACATGTGAAATGTCAACCAGCAGCCGGGCTGATCCAACCCACCACAAGGCGGCACTGCGAAATTTACATTACCATGGGAGAGATAGGGAGTGAGCCGTCTTAGTATTATAGGGTCTTTGATAGTACGTAACCATATTCGTACAGTCTAAATAAATGGTGTGGTAGTCTACACTGACCTGTCAGGCAAGGAACCACATGAAGAGTTCAGGCGCAAAACCACGTAAATGCCCATCCAAAAATGTAGTTTAAATAAAAGATCTTTATCTAAAAGTAATTTTAAATCACAGTAATTCCACTTTTTTTTATGATCACATGCTTATGGAGCAATGAACAAAAAAAAAGAAGGAATATAACAAAATTAACTTGTTGATGGTTTGAATGTTTATCTCCATTTTTGGATTGGCATTTACGTGGTTTTGTGCCTGAACTCTTCTTATAAACAGGTAGGTGTGGATTGGGTGATTGCATCAGGGAGCCTATCAATAGTAACAAATTTAATTGATTAAAAAAAAAATTGAGCCATGATTGCTTACTTGCTTTCTACACACCTTCAGCACAGACGGGATGGCTGAATGAGTTAGAGCGTCCGTCTCCCGTGTTTGGTAGATCGTGGGGTCGTGGATTCGAATCCTGGTCGAGTCAAACCAATGACTTAAAAATTGATACTTGTCGCTTCCTAGCCAGGCGCTCAGCATTATTAGGATAGGACAAGGAGCAGTGGAATGAGGAAGACCAATCGCCCACGATTGAAATTTCCCCTGCTTAAAAACAACTAATGTACCCAAAAAAAATTGCCCCATCATTAAAGCCGGTTACTTACCCACATCTTGGCGACCTGCCAGTAGCTATAGTTACAGCCCTCCTGGCGCACGTCGTCACTGAGCGTGAAGTAGGGTGTGTCTGGTGCCTGTGACAGCTGGATGACTAGGGGAAGCAGGCTCGCCTGAGACTCACCCACATGCAGCAACACCTGTAGCCAGCACCAGTTCGACACACAGTTAGCAGTCACTGATTTAGTAAATAATAACTAGGATAAGCCTGGATCAAGATGTCTATCACTTATACGCTACTGTTTTAGTAGGCGATAACTCATATAAGCCTGTATCAGGATGTCTATTACTTAGCGGCTACTGATTTAGTAGGTTATAAACTAGTATAAGCCTGTATCAGGATGTCTATTACTTAGCCGTTACTGATTTAGTGGGCGATAACTAGGATAAGCCTGTATCAGAATGTCTATTACAGGCTTATACTAGTTACAGCCTGTATCAGGGTGTCTATTTCTTAGCCGCTACTGACTTAGTAGGTTATAACTAGTATAAGCCTGTATCAGGATGTCCATTACTTAGCGGCTACTGATTTAGTATGTGATAACTAGAATAAGCCTGTATCAGGATGTCTATTACTTAGCCGCTACTGACTTAGTAAGCGATAACTAGGATAAGCCTGGATCAGGATGTCTATCACTTAGCCGCTACTGATTATAACTAGTATAAGCCTGTATCAAGATGTCTATCACTCAGCAGTGACTGATTTAGTAGGTTATAACTAGTATAAGCCTGTATCAGGATGTCCATTACTTAGCCGCTACTGATTTAGTAGGCTGTAACTAGTATAAGCCTGTATCAGGATGTCTATCACTTAGCCGCTACTGATTTAGTAGGCGATAACTAGAATAAGTCTGTATCAGGATATCTATTACTTAGCCGCTGTTTATGTAGTAGGCGATAACTAGGTTAAATCCGTATCAGGATGTCTATTACTTAGCCGCTACTGATTTAGTAGGTTATAACTAGTATAAGCCTGTATCAGGATGTCTATCACTTAGCCGCTACTGATTTAGTAGGTTGTAACTAGTATAAGCCTGTATCAGGATGTCTATTACTTAGCCGCTACTGATTTAGTAGGTTGTAACTAGTATAAGCCTGTATCAGGATGTCTATTACTTAGCCGCTACTGATTTAGTAGGTTGTAACTAGTATAAGCCTGTATCAGGATGTCTATCACTTAGCCGCTACTGATTTAGTAGGCGGTAACTAGTATAAGCCTGTATCAGGATGTCTATTACTTAGCGGCTACTGATTTAGTAGGTTGTAACTAGTATAAGCCTGTATCAGGATGTCTATTACTTAGCCGCTACTGATTTAGTAGGCGGTAACTAGTATAAGCCTGTATCAGGATGTCTATTACTTAGCCGTTATTGATTTAGTAGCTTATAAATAGCATAAGCCTGTATCAGGATCTCTATTACTTAGCCGCTACTGATTTATTATGCGATAACTAGAATAAGCCTGTATCAGGATGTCAATCACTTATCCATTACTGATTTAGTAGGCTATAGATCTATGGCTGTTTCAGGATGTCTATGACTTATCCACTACTGATTTGGTAGGCTATAAGCATATACCAGGATGTCTGTTACTCACTTGGTAGGCTATAAGTCTGTCCCAGTATGTTTATTATGTATTCACTACTGACTTGGTGAGGTATAACCCTATATTTGGGTGTCTATTACTTATCCACTGCAGATTCGGTAGGATATGCATGTTCATTACTTATCCACTACTGATGTGGTAAGATATAATTCTGTAGCAGGACCTCCATTACTTACCCACTACTGATTTTGTAGACAACAAGCCTGTATCAGGATGTCAATTAGTTATCTACTACTTGGGCCATATGCATGACGCGGTGTTAGTGAGCCAAAACGGTGTTTGGCGCAAATCCCCCCGTTTAGCGGCGAAAAGTCGCATGCAAGAGTCAGTGATAGGGCTAACACCACAAGCGTAAACTAGGTTAGGATAAACCTGTTCGATAGGTGGTTTAAGTGCGGTGTTAGGTATCGATTAGGCCCAAATCTATTCAATGCTATTATATTTAACAGAATAAAATAATCAAAAAGTGAAATTTGGTCAAATTAACCCCAATGTCAAACCGATATTAATATTGTCGAATCGACGAATGTAAACTAAACAAATCGCCGCCGCCGAATCGGCTGCGATATTGGGAAATAGCAGTGCTTGCCGGCAACAGGCTCACCAGTAACAAGGCTGCTGGTTCCTGGCTGCCGAATCGGCGGCGATATTGGGAAATAGCTGTGCTCGCCGGCAACAGGCTCACCAGTACAAGGCTGCTGGTTCCCTGCTGCCGAATCGGCGGCGATATTGGGAAATAGCGGTGCTCGCCGGCAACAGGCTCACCAGTAACAAGGCTGCTGGTTCGCGGCGGTGTTACGTACCGATTAGGCCCAAATATATTCAATGCTGTCATATTTAACAGAATTACATAGTCAAATAGTGAAATTTTTATTAAATTAACCCTAAAATCAAACCGATATTAATTACGCCGCCGCTGCTGAATCAGCGGCGATATTGGGAAATAGTGGTGCTCACTGGGAGGCTCAGAGGGATTTCCCAAATCTATAAATAACTTCACGTTTAGCTATAATGAAAGTGTTACGTGCTCCTGCATACTGCGTGACCGCATTCCCCGCCTCGGAGATAGCTAAACGGTGTCAGGCGGTAACACCAAACGCCGCTAACACCGCGTCATGCATATGGCCCCTGATTTTGTAGGCTATAACTGTACTGGCTTAGGCTGTGTCAAGATTTCTACTATTTATCCCCTAGTGATCAGCTGGGAATTAATTAGAAGTAGGATACACCAAAGGGCAGTGGAATGAATAAAACCAATTATCCATGATTGAGATTTATCCCTCTCAATCAACGAATATAAAATAAATTACAATAAAATTAAAACCAACAACAAAAGTTACATATTTAGTATATAGATTAGACCCAGTTGGAATATAATGAATTATCATTATGTAGGCCGGGCTGTTCTCCAGGGTGGGAGGGTTTGAGTATTGAACACGTTGGGCGTAATCGATTAACACGACCCGGGCGACTCAGGTCACCCGAGTTGCTAGAATTTCTAATCAAACGCCTTGAGTGTAGTTGACAAAAACATGTGCCGTGTGCAAAACGACCCGACCCCAGTAACCCACCTGTTGGCTGGGGTTGGCTAGGAATGATGACGTCACATTTGTGCTGGTACCATCCTACAGGATAACAGCTACCAGTACCAGTCATACATGTTTTTTTTTTGGTAATAACACAGATTAATGAAATAGAAATATAACTAAACTATCCAATCAAAAAATACCTTAAATCACATTTTGCTGTAGTTATATCGGTTATTAAACTAACAAACAAAGTTTTGGATTAAGCCACCATTTTTTCCACCCTGAGCATGGAGAAGCGCATTCGATTAATCGACCCGAGTCTGTAGGATGTGCGAATGCGCCAAAATATGGCTTGGGTGACCAGAGTTGATTAATCGATTACGCCCTCTGTATAATACAACTAAATAATGTAACACATACCCTCGGGGCACATAGGTAACGCTGTTGTTTAGGATCCTCCGGCACCAGGTCTTCCAATGACGGGTACGTTGCCATGTACACACGCCCCACCTAGCGGGAGATACACAAAATACATAGCAATGATATATATAATATACAGTAAAACCTCTCTAAATCGACCGACTGTGAGACCGACTTTAAGTGAGGTCCATTTAGGGAGGTGGTCGGTTTAGAGAGTTATTATATCCTTACAATGGTATTTTTGGAACCCAAAAAAAGCGATCGATATAGGGGAGTGGTCGATCTGTGGAGGTGGTCGGTCAGGTGGGTTTTACTGTATATGTAGTAGTCTGCACTGACCTCTCAGGCAAGGAGCCACATAGACAGGTAGGCGTGGGTAGTATGGTGATATCAGGGAGCCTAGGTGATGTAATGGTTAGCACACTGGCCCGGAGTGCAAAGAGATGTGGGTTCGAGTCCCGCTCTAGGCGCAATATTTCCCATTTTCATCACCCCCATGACATATATAATATATGTAATATAGATAATACCGACCCACCCAGGGGGGAGGCTAAGGACTAACACGTGTACATATAGATACATAAACAATACCCGTACTCATAGGTGGAAAATGAAATCATCAAAATCCAGCAAATGGAAACGGAAATAGCCCTATGGCGGCCGCCATTTGTATTCTCGTGTTGAATCGCATAATAATAAAAAAATAATTCTCCGAGCGTTTATATGTATATATCAATAGACTAGTTTGTAATTCCAAATTGTTCTGTATTTCTATTAATTTGGTTTTGCACTGCGTGTAGCGGCAAACTCCATAGAATGCAAACTCAATGGCCACAGGCATTTGTTTGGCTCTCGACGCCGTTTTCAGTGTGCAGTCTGTAGACAGTTTCGTAATTCAAAACTAATGTGGGCGGGTCGGTCCATATTAGTTTTATATATTTATATATACACCATATTTCCATAAAGTTATAGGTGCAAAGTGAGTTTTAAAGTACAGGGATAGGATTAGGATGGATAGGGTTGAAGGATAGGGAGTGGAGGGACACCAACTCCAACTTCCGGTGTGTAAGCTGAAGCTGCAACCCGGCATGCTGGGTAACAGCTTCAGTCCTTCCTAAAGTGCCTGTCACACTATGGCGGAGTGAGCAATGGACTGAACCGGACAAAGAATATTCTAGTCCGGTGTTATTCGAACTTGAAATGTATCGATTATGTAACAGAGGGGAAACGGAGGAGTAACGGAAGGGTAACGGACGGTAACGGACGGTAATGGTTGGTAACGTATTTAATGATCAATGGACAATTCAGAATACAAAAAGAACTATAACGAACGGCAACGGACGTGTAATGGATATGTAATGGACGGGAACGGACGGGGAACGGACAGGGAACGGTCTGTAACAGATAATAACCGTATAGGTCAGTCCGGAACAATCCGTTACAAGTTTTGTGCATGCTCAAAACTTGTAACGGATCAGGCCAGATATCAACGGATATCAATGGATATGCAATGGATATGCAACGGACACAAACCGGACTTTGCCGGATATCAACGGACTTTGTTCGGTTTCTTTCCGTTTCCCCAATCCGGTGATGTGTGACAGAGCCTTAAGGGACCAGTGGAACCTCGCTAATACCCATATTAAAGCTGCATTATCTGACAAAAGCAGTACATTTTCGAAAGCAAAGACTAATTAGCTCAGCGTCAGTACAATGTCACTGAGTGGGATATCGGATAATGGCGTCAGCAGTCAGGTCTCCCAGTGGGACAGCACTCTAAAGTCGCCATGCTTGTGCACTGTCACAAGTCAGTATACCCATCGTGATATGATCTCAGATGTTCCTAGGAGGCATACCCCCAAATAAAGAAACAAATATTAAAGCTGCATAGTCCGATCAAATATCAAATTTTCAAAACAGAACCAATTATCTAGATTTGACTTTACATATCTAACTTAGATACTGATGCACTTATTAAACATTTGTTTCTGAGTAGAAGGCAATACTGAGTCAAATTAACAGAACCTGTTACTGCAGAAGTCTATGGTGTCAGAGTTTTGGCATGCTTGCCAAAACTAATTTTCCATGTTTGCACACAAAATATCTCAAAAGTTTACCATTTAAAATAAAAGTAACTTTGAACTAATGTAAAGTAGATACTAGTGATCGATCTAATATATTTATCTCAGAAAAATTACACAAATTTAAAACCATCGGACTATGCAACTTTAAGCGAAGCCCGGGTTGGCTGAAAAGTAGCAGCAACTCGGACACTCACCTGGGGTGCCACATTCTTGGGGGCACCACATCAGTGTCAAATTTGTTAAAATTATACCGACCCACCAAGGGAGGAGGCTAATGACTAACACATGGATATGTAATATATACTTTATTATATCTATATAAATAGGCAGGGTTTCTCCTACCTTATTTGAATTATTTATTATTTATTCTCGATTATTCTATATATTCTGCGGGCCTAGCATGTTGCTCCGCTGCTATGGCGCTGCCGCCACTTTTCATTAATTCGTGCTGGCGCCCAGCTCGTTGCTACTATACAATTTTAGCTTTTATATAGGTCGGGCTATTTCTTTTGCCTGGCTATGGGCCTTCATTGCAAAAATAAAATTAGAAGGTTCCCACCAACTCCTCGCTTCAACTCTCTCTCTTTCTCTCCTCCACCAGTTTTATATACATAAACAATACCCAAATTCACCAGAACCCAGAAACCGGAAACAGCTGTTTCTGCAGAATTTATATAAACTGGTCCCAGTTACTTCTCCTTGTTTCATTCAAGTCACCGCCACCTATAAGTACTGCAGAAACTGGTTCTGGGCTGAAACATGGGAGAAGGCACTGAGACAGATTATGTCAATTCCGCAGTAAATATACATATATTAATCACAAATGTGGGGGGGGGTCGGTCCTGAGCATTACTTATTAATACAGGATAACCCCGTTACACCAAACTTTAAGGGACCCTAGAAATTTCTTTGGATTAATCGATCAATGGTTTAACCGAGGTTTGGCTTTGACTTTGACTTTGAGTAAGAGTGTATTGCACATGTAATATACAATGTATATGGACACTTTTGATTATTGTTTTTTATGTACATACAGTATAGCCCCGTTAAACCAAGCTCTGTTAAACCAAATGATCGGTTAATCCAAACAAATTTCTATGGTCCCTTCAAAATACTACCATTTATCATATAAAAAGTCGGTGGGGTCTCAGATGAGTACTTTATAGCAACTTGAAAGTTTGGTTTAACCGAATCGGAAGTGGCCCGAAGTCCGACAATTTTGTTTGGATTAACCGATAATTTGGATTAACCGACTTTGGTTTAACCAACTTTTTTATATGATAAATGGTAGTATTTTGCCGGGCCGCCGAAAAAGTCTGGATTAATCGATTGTTTGGTTTAACCAAAGACCCTATAATACTAATGGGGCTGTCACACTACGACGTAACGACGTCAACGTAGGGAGAACGTGAAGAACGTTGAACTTCTCGGCGTAGTATGCAAATTTGGGCACAAGTCGAACGTGGATGCAGCGTAGTGGACGAGAGAGCAACGTCGGTAAAGCGTAGTGATACCGTCGTTCGACGAGAGAGGTCAACGTAATGACGCTGACGGAACGTTATGAACGTTATTCAATCGTCAGAAGAACGTTACGTGACGTTCGCTACGTCATGATACGTTGAACGTACGTTGAATGCACGTTCTCCTGACGTTCTCCTGACGTTCTGCTGACGTTGTCCTGACGTTCCCATTACGCCCCGTGGGCATTTGCACTTGGTTTAATGGGGGTCAACGTAGTGGAACGTAGTTGAACGTAGTGAGGAGCGTTGGAATAACGTCCGTTTAACGTCATTGACGTTCGCTGAACGTGAACAGAACGTACGGCAAACGTAAACCCTTACGTTCGACCTACGTCAAAACTTTTGAACATGTCCAAAACCTCGACGTAATTCGACGTAACACGACGTAATGTGACGTAGCTCGACGTCACTCTAATGTCATTATGACGTCATCATAACGTAATCCAACGTACATCAACGTAATGACGAAATATCACCACGTTAGGCTCACGTTGGCTCATTACGTCGTAGTGTGACAGGGGTATTAGACAGCTCACTCCCTATCTCTCCAATGGTAATATAAATTTCGCAGTGACACCTTGTGGTGGGTTTGATCAGCCGGCTGCTGGTTGGTGTTTCACATGTAAACACATACAATTATATTATACATGAGATAGGTAAGTATGAATACACATCAATATGAAATTGCTATGAACAAATACACATCATCAGCATCGCCATCATCACACATCTTTCACATTCATATATACATTTATACATATAATATAGCACCTGTTTAACCAAGAGAACAGCCAGCGCACCAAGTGGTGGGTTTGATCATTTTGATTACACAGTACAGGCTGAGTGAGCCGTCTTAGTATTATAGGGTCTTTGGTTTAACCGAGCTTGGTTTAAGGGGGGTTATACTGTATTACTTATAAGGGGCACCAAAGTGCAGCTTGCCTGGGGCGCCAGTAACCCCAGGGCGGGTTATGAGTGAAGTACAAATACCTATTGTAAACCACTGCCTTCTGGTACAGGTTCTTGACAGAACCGAAGGCTAAGGGAGCAAACCCTAAACAGAAAACCATGTCACTGTGGCAGCATCAAGGGCGGTTGATGTATGGAACTCCCAACATCTCCCGACTAGCCACTGCAGGGACAAATAGTTTTGCGCCTGTCTGGACATGTTCTTGCCGGTGTGAGACCTCTACCTGCTCCCAGAGAGAGTGCCGCTGGTAACTTGCAAAAGCCAGCAGCACTTCAACACTTTTGCAGGCAGCTTTCATGAAATGTTACAGAGAGTTAAATGGAGAGCGACAGTCAAATAATGAAAGCAGTCTTTGTCGCTTCGCGACCGACAGCATGATGATGATGACAAATACCTGCAGCTCGTAGGTGAACGTGCCATTCTCCACATACTGATCAAGGTCCTGGTCAGTCAAGGGGAAACCTTCCGGGAGGCAGTCAAGTCTCTGAAGAACCGCTGGGTTCGCTCCATTCAGCAGCTGTCGAGTGTGAATAGTAAAATACAGATAATTGTGCAATATTATATGGGTCATTCTCAGAAATTGTGTACCACTTTTGTGACATCGAAGCAAAAAGTGAAAACATTCCAAATAATAGCAGAAAACATTAAAAAAATAAGAGCAGAATCAATATAGATATCGAGGTTTAAATGTTGCGCAAATGTTAGACTTTACATTTTTTTATTTTCACTTTTTGATTTTTATCTCATACAAACTGAGAAAGCTGTTGAAATTAACCTGTTAACATCTGTCCATCATTTTAACACACGTCCATAACATCATTTTAACATACACAATAAATCCAAACAAGATTTGATTGATTTCACTTAAGACAAAAGAATTGTTTCTTACAAGAAAAAAGTTGAAAAAATGTCTGTGTAGATAGATGTAAGGTGTCGATATGCAAATCTTCTTATTTTTACTTCAGCACAAAATCATATTTTAGATTTTTTTTTTTTTTTGTGAGATAGATTAAATAATGTAGTGTTGCTAACATAATTAAAACACAGAGTGAAAAATAATTATTTGACCTACTATCCCCCGAAAAGAAGGCAAAATCATTAACAATGTGACATGGAAACCAAAAATGTGTAGGCCTCCACAGTTTCTGAGAATGACACATATAGCGATCAGCATACACCAAAATTCAATAATAATAATAATAATAAAAGAGGTTGCAACCCTTGCAACGGCTGCTCGCAGGCAATGGCCAGCAGAGGGAGTGTGGGAAATGCCTGCTCCCTCCCCACTTGACATAATGGGGACCTTTCAATTTGCATGACTCTCTCGTCAGATGGCACACCATGCCGTGTTGCAGTTTCCGCGGCACACCACTTTGTGAGGGACACATCCATTCAAATGCATTGTCAATGGCCGTGAGCAAATCTTCACACAGAAAAAGTCAAATATCTCTACAACCACACCACCTAGAAACAAATCCCTTGGTACATATATAGAAAACATGTGTACCAAAAAGATTATATTAAATTCATAAGGGTAGGGTTCTGGATTTCTATTAATTTTTAATCAAACTATTGTTTTGCACTGCGCGTACCGTCAAACTCAAGGCATTGTCAATGGTCGTGAGCAATCTTCATACAGAAAATACAGCAAAAGTGAAATATCTCTAAAACCACACCAGCTAGAAACAAATCGCTTGGTACACATATAGAAAACATCTTTACCAACAACATTATATTAAATTTATAAGGTTAGTGATGATGCTGTTCGATTTTGACGCATGTGCAGAAGCGATGTGTCCCTCGCAAACTGGTGTGCCACGGAAACTGCAATTCATCATCTGTATTTCTATGGGTCTCATGTGATGTGGAGGTGTAGGGGTGTGGTGAGGATTTTGGTGTGTGTGGGGATTTAGGGGTGTGTGGTGGGGGTGAGTGGGTATGGTGTGGTAGGTCTGTGTGGTGGGTGTGTTGTGGAGGTGTAGGGGTGTAGTGAGGATTTTGGTGTGTGTGGTGGGGGTGTGTGGGGATTTAGGGGTGTGTGGTGGGGGTGGTAAGTGGGTATGGTGCGGTGTGTATGGTGTGTGTGTGGTTGGGGCATATGTTTGTGGTGGGTGTGTTGTGGAGGTGTAAGGGTGTGGTGAGGATTTTGGTGCATTTGGTGGGGGTGTATGGGGATTTAGGGGTGTGTTATGGAGGTGTAGGGTTATGTGGTGAGTGGGTATGATGGGGTGGGTGTGGTGGGGTGTAGGGGTGTGGTGGGGGTGTAGTTGTGCGTGATGGGTGTGTAGGTGTGTGTGGTGGGGATGTAGGTGGTTTGTGGTGGAGGCGTAGTGTCTTGCAGAGCGGCACCTCAAAATCTTTAGCATCCCTAAACCCCCACCACACACCTCACCCCCACCACAGCCCTAAACCCCCACTACACACCCCACCACACGCCTATACCCCCTACACCCCACCACATACACCGATCCCCCAGTAACCCTTACGTGGTGAGGGGAGAGTTCCTACTTCCCGAGCTAGCCACCACACACCTACACCCCCACCACACCTACACCACCACACACACCTACACCCTCACGACACATACCTACACCGTCATGACACACACCTACACTTCAACCACACCCACCTACATCCCCACCACACACCTACGCCACCACCACCACACACCTACACCCCCACCACATCCCTAAATCCCCACCACACACCTACACCCCACCACACCCCTAAACCCTCACCACCCACCTACACACCCACCACACAGATCCACCACACACCTACACCCCCACCACACACATACCTACACCCCCACCACATATCTAAACCACCCCACCACCACCACCACCACACACCTACACCACCAACACACACGCACCTACACACTGCTATCCAACCATGATGGCCGACTTGGACTGGGAATGGGTGCTGCCACCAAGTGTATAGCGAGAGAAATGGCTCATGAAAGGTCCCCATTAGTTTTCATAATCCCCCGCCCTTTCTTTCACATATGTAGACTGGTACCCCGAAGCGCCAATATAGAGGGAGTGCACGTGATGTCATTACTTAGCAATCAGCAGTCAGCGGGCTGCCATCTTGGATTACGAGCACCCTCCCTAGCCATGTTGTGAATTCATGTAGATACAGTAAAACAGAGTTTTCTTGTGTTATGGTAGGTTCTGGGCAGTTTACAGCCAATGTGTTTACTTACAACACTTTAGCAACAACTTCTGAGGCCAAACTGCTAAAAACAGTGACAAATAAACCAACAAATCAGTAAATAAGCACAGTGTAGGCAGTTGCAAGCCTTCTGTATGTCATCCAATATGGCCACCAAACGTTGTCTTGTGATGTCATTACACCCCCTCTATAGAGTACTACAAGGCTAGTTCGGGAAGTAGGAACTCTCCCGTCACCGCATTGAATTTAAACTTACTCGAAGACTTAAGCCAGTTGGGGTTGTAATGTTACCAAAGGGTGATACAGAGCGAACATCACACACCGCCTTATGCAGGTATTCTCGATGTCGGCATGACGTCACAACACCGGAAACTAGCCCGCGAAGGGTAAAATACCGCAGTGATGTGTGCTGCAGCAATGCTATGTCTATGCGGAGCATTTAGTTTTGTAAAATAAATTTAAAAGCTTTCATTGGATCGATTAAAAATATCTTAATGCGCGATTGAAGAGGAAGATCTGAAGTATTTAATGTAACCTAAGAGCAATTTACTCTGAAAGTATTAAAAACAGAGATAATAGTGAAAGTTGGGATATTCTGAGTGTCAGTGCCAGTGTTAAGCTGTATTCACACGGGCAAAATGTAGGGCGATCTACAGAAGGCGATTTATATGAAGCGATCTAGCGCGCATTCACACAGGCTGAGTTTCAAAGTGTGTCGCATTCACACGGGCAGTACTTAGGGCGGTTTAAGGCGGAAGTGGATATCTGCGCATGACCGTTTGCACCAACAAAAATGGTGGAGCAAGAAGCGAGAGAAATGTTTGTGATGATGAATAACAGGAATACACAGGCTAGAAGGGAAGCTACAGCACGATCCATAGCGAATTTGCGCGGGATTGTGGCACGGCGTCAGAGAAGGAGGGCTCGGTTCTTGGAGAAGCAGGAAAAGGAACGACGAAGCTTTTTCCAGCTGCTCTTGGCGTATGTGGCGTGTAAGCGCCTCCGGAGCGGGTCAAGTGGAAAAGGCATTCACTTATAACGTGTGTTTGTGTGAATAACTATAGGTAGGTACGTGCACGTCCGTGTGCTACGCGGCCGCCGTTTTCTGCCAAATATCTGTTCCCGCGAAAATCGTTTTGAAAACAGAGGGGTGCCCCAAAATGCTTCCTTTTTGGGGCTCTTAGGGGGTATCCCCAAAGACTTTCAGCCTATGACGTAGATAAAATGTCCAGCCCCAACCTCATGTTGACAGTTTGAAAATCCGTTCATGTTTTCTGTGCCTGTGCACATTCAGAAGATTTGACTTGATTTCAACACTCAAACTCCAACTTCTATATATAAAATTGGGTAGGTCTAAAAAGTAGATGGACATTTAAAGTTGTTATTTATTGACTATTGTTTGAAGTTTCATGATGCTGATAGGTCGAAAAGGTAGTTTGCTAGGTCCCCAAAATTTCAGTGTTAAGATTGATCTTACACTGAAAATTTTAGTGAGATATATCAATTATTAAGCAAGTTAGAAGAAAAATTGACTAAATATCTAGATTTTGTGTCACACACTTGTAATGCCAGTCTGACCATCGACATTAAAATAATGGCAGGAAATTACCCCTCATTACCGAAATTGAAATAGCTCTAGCACGCTTAATAATCAACCGATTGACACGATTGTTGGCTTTTCTTGTATGGTTTTCAAAGCTCTTTCCAACAATGCCATTCATTTTCAGATAGGTGGGGTTTGAAAATGTTGTCCACATTGCTACTATAGGTCGCCCTGTATGTACGGTGCTGGTAAAAATCAAACCTTATCACATGCACCTTTGGCGCCGTTTAGCAAACGCTCAGGCTAGGGGCGATTTATATAAGGCGATTTATATATTTGCCGATTTATATAAGCCGACCTACATAAAGGAACATTTTTAAAAACTAAACTATTCTTCAAACGCTCAGGCTAGGGGCGATTTATATAAGGCGATTGATATATTTGCCGATTTATATAACCCGACCTATATAAAGGGAACTTAAAAAAAAAAAACTATTCTCGATGTCGGCCATGCGCTGATGCGGGCAAGTTTGGCGCCCTTTATCAAACGCTGAGGCTAGGGGCGATTTATATAAGGCGATTTGTATATTGGCCGATTAAGGCGACCTACATCAATGTAATTTGTTTAAAATAAACTCTTCTCGATGGCACCCATTTGCCCACTTTTGGGGACCTTGATCAAATGCTAAGGCTGGGCTATTAATATATTGGCCGATTTATATAAGGCGACTTACATGAAGCGAACAAGTTACGAAATTAAATATAACTGTGTTGGTCACATGACCATGTAATTGTCACGACTTAGCACTTTCGGCCCGCTTATCTAATGAGAAGGATTCGGGGAAGTATAGGCCGCTGTATATAAGGCGACTTACATGAAGCGAACTTGTTTTGCCTATCCTATAAAGTGGGGTGGTAACATGCACATTGTTGTGTAAGCACATATAGGTTTGGGGCGTTTCATAAAACGACAAACATGCAAGGAGGTTTACCCCTTTTTACATTTTTGCAGGTCATCACACTGGTGGAGCCAGATCGTGTTGGCGATGTTTCGAGATGCCGAATGGTTGGGGAATTTCCGGATGCAGAGGACCACGTTCGACCATCTGGTGGACCAGCTGCGCAACCATATCGGGCGGGCAGACACTAATATGAGAAGGTGAGTTACAACTGGTGGTTCTTTTCCCCTTAAAATATCCACCCTGAGCGTGCAGCTTTATTTGCCTCAGTCCGAATATTGGTAACTTGTGTAGGCTCCTAACATATATACCTGATATGCATCATTATATTACAGTGTGAATGTTTTCGAAGTTCCTTCGGATTTCACAAATTAACTGTACATTGACAGTTGGTGTTTACTGGACGCAATGTAGTCTTCTCTACACAAATAACTCACGAATACGGGCATGTGTGGGTCGTAGCGCTATACTATAAGGATCTTACAGAAATTGTTAAAATGTTACAGTTACTTTTGGCCCCCTGCTATGGAACTTCACAGTAAAATAAGACCGAATTGGCCTGTCTCATCTAGCCTAAAATGTTACTTCTTCACTCGTAATAGGTTAGCATAGGTAATAAATTGCAACGCTAAATCGTACGCTGTTGTCGTCCGGCCAGATTCTTAAATGTTAATTTATTTTCCCCCACTCATTTCAGATGCATCTGCGTGGAAATCCGGGTTGCTGTGACCGTGTGGGTGCTGGCAACAGGCGCAGGCTATCGCAGCGTAGGCCACATGTTTGGTATCGCTACCTCGACATGCTGCGAGATCTTTAAAGAGACCTGCGCTGTGATAGTGCGTGTGCTGAAGCCAAAATATATCAAGTTCCCAACTGGTGCCCGCCTTACAGAAGTGTTAGAGGGTTTCGCCACGCGCTTTGGTTTCCCCAACTGTGGTGGGGCGATCGATGGGACCCACATTCCCATCATCGCTCCACACGCTCACCACACCGACTACCACAACAGGAAGGGGTATTACTTCATCGTCGCCCAAGTCTGCTGCGACCACGAGTACCAGGCCACCAGCATAGCTGTGGGTTGGCCAGGAAGGGTGCACGATGCGCGCGTTCTGGCTAACTCCAGCATCTACACCAAAGATCTCTTCCTGGATAGGCCAGTGGCCCTAGGAGACGCAACTGTCCCTATTGTGCTGCTGGGAGACCCGGTGTACCCTCTGCTCCTGTGGTTGATGAAGCCGTTTTCAGACACAGGGAGACTCACCCGAGAGCAGACAACATACAACCACGACCTGTCCCACGCGCGCATGACCATCGACAACACGTTCGGGCGGTGTAAAGCCAGGTGGAGGATTCTCCAAAAACGGATTGACCTAAGGACCGAGGATGTGACAAACGTCATTGTTGTGTGCCTCACACTGAATAACATGTGCGAAGTACACAAGGAGGAGTTTGACACGGAGTGGGAGACCGGCGCTAACCAAGACCCTGTTAACGTTAGCCCTGACATGGGCATGGAGGGAAATGGGGGTGACGTAAGGGATGCTTTCGTGGCGTATTTTTCCTCGTAAATGTGCTGCTTTATACCGAGTCAGCAAGTGTGTTTATTCTAAAACGGTTCGCCATGTGGATGGTTTACTCCGACTTAGCAGAGGTGGGGTAACAGGTATCTGGTTTTTAAATCGTTAATGGTAGTTCACTTCCTGGCTTAGCACAAGCATTGTGGTGAATGAATATTGTAGTTGCTACAACACAAAGAACAAAGCCGTCAAGTAGGGAACTACTGTACAATTTTATTGAAATTGAACAGTAGGAAAGTTGCAAGTCAAAAGTATCAAGTAAAAACACTATATATCATTATGTACAAGGACGTACGAGTAGAAAAAAAATCACAGGAAACTGCTATTGGGGCTACTCGTCGACAGTCCAGCCTGGGGATGTTGTGGGGTGACGAGGGTTATACGCGTCACACCGTCTGTCATGGCGCTCTGGAATTGCTGGGCCTGCTGGACGTGCAGCACCTGCTGGACGGGGCGTGGTGAGCAGAAGCTGGAGCAGCCTTTCGTCGTGGCGACGCTGTTCGGCCAGGCTCTCCATATCGCGTTGGTGGCGCCTCTCCTCCGTCTCCAGCTCCCGCTTATGGCTCTTGTCCTCCCCCTCCTGGAAGGTGGCCGCTGCCTCCTTCTGTCCCGCTACAAACTTGTCCATGAGGCCGTCCATGAACTTTTCGGTGTGGCTAGCTCCTCGCCACTTTCTCTTTCGGAGCGCTGGAAAAAGACAGAGTGCGTTTCAACTACAAACAGAATCCAGTAGCCTATATAGGCCCCTTTAGGTGAAGCGTTTTAACTAATCCCGTCTAAAAGTATGTGTTTACCACACAGTCGACTCAACTAGTTCGCTTCATGTAAAGCAGTGTGTGAGGTGGATTAGTGAAACTGGTTTAACTAAAATGCTTTAACTGTGTATGTGTGAACACGGCTGCAAGTCGGTCCATGTAGAAGGGTCCGTGAGCTACATTAGTTAGCGCCACTCAAGTTTTTTACGTATACACCACTTGTGGACCTCAGTGATGGCAAACCAAAAAGGATTTGGTTCCCTTAACCCCCAAACAGCGTCAACTAGCTCGCTGGACGTAAAACGCTTTCGGAGGTACCTTAATTACGCCGAGTGACTTGTGGTAAATCTAAACCACTCGTGGCCATAACGGTACGGAAAACTCATAACTGTGTGGTCGGGTACGGCCAAAAATGCTTCAACTAGTTCGGTTTATGTAACACGATCCGTGAGGTCGACAAGTTAGGCCGAGTCAGGTTTGTTACTATTACACCACTGCTTTTCATTACCCTTGGCATTGGATGCCACATTTTTTAAACCGGCTTAGCGGGGTGACAGGGTAAAACAAAAATTGCGATAGACTTCACGGGATACAAAATAGTTTATTTCTCGCCGGCGTGGTACATTTTATGAATACATCTTGTCGTCTTATCAGGGCCTTATCAGATTTGGTACAGCTTTCGCGAGCCGGCAGCTTCTGGTTTACGCCAAAATTCACCCACTGTCAGCCTATAGCAGTATCCCTCAGAGCATTTAGGTATGCAGTGTCATTTTTTTTGCCGGTGATTACAGAGCCTCTGCCCTTACTGCATCTACTACAAGTGCTGGCACGATTCGTTTTGGACAATCGCCCCCATATAATTTATTTAGCATTGCACAATGTACGTACAGACATGCGATTTTGCTTTCATAATACAGCACAATTACTTACTTGTTGTTGTCCCGGCACTTTTTGTACGTGTGGCAGAGACTTTTGATTTTGGTGCGACACGCGACGGCGTTTCTTTTGGGTCGACTGTGTCCACATAGCCGGTTCAGACGTGTCGCCATTCTCCGGTAAATGGTGATGTTTCTGCCGGATGATTCCAGCTCACGCTGGACCTCGTCATCCGACCATAAACTCAACAGCACTCTCACCTCCTCGTCCTCCCAATTGTCGCGACGACTGACCTCAGTGCAGGGCATTGGGGAGCACATCCTTCTTAACTGGGCGTTTCGATCGGTTTCTTTAGCTCTGTTTATGTCGATGACTTCACAACAACTGGTGGCATGCGCGCAAGTGACCGGAAAAAAACAAACGTTTCCCTCGACTGCGCATGCGTGTGACGTCATAAATCGCTTCATATAAAACGGTTGTGTTCACACGGACAAGATAAAACGATTCAGGGTAGATCGTTTCCTGTAGACCACCTCACGAAGCATTTTACAGAAAACGATTCATGTAAATAGATTCAGGCATAAAACGCCTCAGGTCACGTTCACACGGCAAATGTAAATCGATCTAGGCAACTGGTTTTATGTGAGGCGTTTTAACTCGCCCGTGTGAATACAGCTTTAGTTGAGGCGACTTAACTCCCGGGAAGAAAGTGGGTTCTGGACAATTGAAAATTCTGCTGCGAGTTCCCGTCACATTTCAGAGTGTATCACTATCACTGTCAGTAGTCGTTCACTGAGACTAAAGCTGTGTTCAGACACACACTTTAAATCGATTCTTATAAATTGACTTGCCTAGTTCGACGCACATTTGCCGTGTGAATGCGACGCTGTGTCGATTTAGGGCTGAATCGACTCGTATAAATCGGTTCATGGAAACCACCTTTGTGAGGTAGTTTATATGAATCGATATAGCTGGTTCCCGGGCAGTGATAGTGTAAAATAGCGGTGCTCGCCGGATACAGGCTCAGGTGTAACTATACACTGGTGCCCAGCAGTGTTAGGGACCGATTAGGCTGAAATCTATTGAATGCGATCATATTTAACAGAATTACATACTCAAATAATGAAATTTAATTAAATTAACCCTAAATTCCAAGCGATATTAACGTAGCAGCTACATCGGCATCGTTATTGATATTGTCAAATCGACGAGTGTAAACTAAACAAATAGCAGTGCTCGCCGGATACAGGCTCAGGTGTAACTATACACTGGTGCCCGGCAGTGTTAGGGACCGATTAGGCCGAAATCTATTGAATGCGATCATATTTAACAGAATTACATACTCAAATAATGAAATTTAATTAAATTAACCCTAAATTCCAAGCGATATTAACGTAGCAGCTACATCGGCATCGTTATTCATATTGTCAAATCGAGGAGTGTAAACTAAACAAATAGCAGTGCTCGCCGTCTACAAGCTCACCACTAAGGCTGCTGGTTCCCGGCAGCCGAAACACTTTCAAATTCGGTGTGTGTGAATGCGCCACTAAATCGATTCATATAAATCAACTTGTCTAAGTCGACATAAAATTGTGTGTGTGAACACAGCTTCAGACAGGGTTGTTGAATAATCAATAAGCGAGTTCAGCATCTCGGGCATGCGGTGGTTGATGGGAAGTCATCGGTATAAACAAACCCACGTGCGTCATTACTGCATGACTACGCGCAGTGCAAAACGTTAGTTTCATTCAAAATTAATAAAAATCCAGAACCCTAACCTTATCAATTTAATATAATCTTTTTGGTAAACATGTTTTCTTTATGTGTACCAAGCGATGTGTTTCTAAGTGGTGTGGTTTTAGAGATATTTCACTTTTTCTGTAAAAAGATTGCTCACGGCCATTGAGTTTGCTGGAACGCGCAGTGCGAAACGTTAGTTTTATTCAAAATTAATAGAAATCCAGAACCCTAACCGTATCAATTTAATATAATATTCTTGGTAAACATGTTTTCTATGTGTACCAATCGATTTGTTTCTAGGTGGTATGGTCTTAGAGATATTTCACTTTTTCTGTAAGATTGCTCACGGCCATAATTGCAGTGCAAAACGTGGCTTTGTTTATACCTACAGCGCCGACCGGAAGTCGGACCCACACATGCGCACAGACAATGCTGAACTCGCTTATACAGGTGTTGCCCATACACGATAACACGGTTTGGCCTTATATGGGCATGTCCTAATTTCGCGAGAACGAGGCCACTACCGGATATAGGTAAACAAAGCCTGATAGCCTTGAGTTTGCCGTAACGCACAGTGCAAAGCATTAGTTTTATTCAAAAATAATAGAAATTCAGAACCCTAACCATATCAATTTAATATAATCTTTTTTGTAAACATGTTTTCTATGTGTATTCCAATCAGTTTGTTTCTAGGTGCTGTACTTTTAGAGATATTTAACTTTTTCTCTCTGAAGATTGCTCACTGCCATTGACAATGCATTGATTGAGTTTGCCGTACGCGTAGTGAAAAACGTCAGTTTTATTCCAAATTAATAGAAATCCATAACCCTAACCATATCAATTTAATATAATCTTTTTGGTAAACATGTTTTCTATGTGTATTCCAATCAGTTTGTTTCTAGGTGTTGTAGTTTTTGAGATATTTAACATTTTCTCTCTGAAGATTGCTTACCGCCATTGACAATGCATTGAGTTTGCTGTACGCGTAGTGAAAAACGTCAGTTCTATTCAAAATTAATAGAAATCCAGATCCCTAACCATATCAATTTAATATAATCTATTCGTTGAGTATGTTTTCTATATGTGTACAAAGCGATTTGTTTCTAGATGGTGTGGTTTTAGAGATATTTAACTTTTTCTCTCTGAAGATTGCTCACTGCCACACTGATGATACTGCCACTTGGGTTTGTGTACCTGCAAACAGGAATTAGGTCAAGATGGCCGCCAAACCGTGTTTAGGTGTATTAGAAAAAGTGCCGAAAGGATGGGTAAATGAAGTGAGCACATAACTTCTTAATCAAAGAATATATTCTTCACGTTCATCTTATATTTACCCATACGAATACGGAAAAGTGGATCGCTCAATGGACTGATCGGTTCGAATGCGACTGGCATGCCGCATATGGTACATCTCGGTCGATAAACACATTTAGAATCAGACTGGCACCGTGGTCGGTTCGTCTGATCCTGTTGTGTCTTTCAGTTAAAAAAGGATCCGGTTTAAAACGGGGCTTTTCACAATGCGCATGCTTCAAATTTGAATGGCAAGCCTGACATTTTATCTGAATTTCTGGCTTGTGGAGGAATGTAGGGCGAGACATGCAAGGATTCCTTCAGTAATCATTGTAGTGACTATTTTATGCTCGATCATGTGAAAAAAATGACTGATACTCGTGACCTTCATAAAAGTAAACTGGTCCCCGAGTCCTCTATGCTAACAGTCAAAGAGCCGGAAGTTCAGAACAGGTGTTTCCCTCCGAATCAGACTAGTGGGCTACTTCCTTATGAGCAACCTGGTCCCCTGGTCTTCTATTCTAACGATCAAAGAGCCGGACGTTTAGTTCCGGGATTTCCCACCGAATCAGAGTGGCGGGGTACCGCCTCACCAGCAACCTGGTTCCCGGGTCCTTTATGCTAACGGTCAAAGAGCCGGACGTTTAGTTCCGGGATTTCCCACCGAATCAGAGTGGCGGGGTACCGCCTCACCAGCAATCTGGTACCCGGGTCCTCTATGCTAACGATCAAAGAGCCGGACGTTTAGTTCCGGAATTTCCCACCGAATCAGAGGGCGTAATCGATTAATGTCGTCACCCGAGCCACTTTTTGGCGCATGCGCACATCCTACAGACTCGGGTCGAATAATCGAATAGGATTCTCCGCGCTCGGGTGGACACTTTAGTTTTATATTTTTAATAATCGATAAAACTACAGCAAAATAGGATTTAAAGTATTTTATGATGGCCTAGTTTATCTATATTTCCATTTCATTAATCTAAGTTATTCTTTTAAAAAAACATATATGACTGGTAGTGGTGGCTGTTATCCTGCAGGATGGTACCAGCACAAATGTGACGTCATTGCTCATAGTCAACCCCAGCTAGGAGGTGGGTTACTTGGGTCGGATCGTTTTGCACACGGCACGTGTATTTGTCGACTCTACTCGCAGTGTTCGATTTGAAATTCTGACGACTCGGGTGGCCCTAGTCTCTCGGGTCGTGTTAATCGATTACGGCCAGAGTGGCGGGGTACCGCGTCACCAGCAATCTGGTTCCCGGGTCCTCTATGCTAACGGTCAAAGAGCCGAAAGTTTAGTTCCGGGATTTCCCACCGAATTAGAGTGGCGGGTTACCTCCATACCAGCAACCTGGTACCCGAGTCTTCTATGCTAACAGTCAAAGAGCCATAAGTTTAGTTCCGGGATTTCCCACCGAAGTTAATGAGGTGGCGCCATGGGGACACATCCTCGGCATGCCAGGTTAGGAG
>CM059188.1:1708423-1742320 GCA_030323885.1 Branchipolynoe longqiensis
CTTGTCACTACCTTGCATGGCACTTGGCATTAGTAGGATAGGGCAAGGACTGGGTGCTCAGTACCAGCATAATTTGGATATCGGGTCACGCTGCTGGTGGCATGGTCTCTCAGTGGGGCGACACTGTCAAGCCTCCATAAGTGCATACTGTCTCAAATCAGTGTCTATCCAGATTTGACCTTAAATGTTGCTAAAATACACTGATTGTACAAAAGAATTAAGCCATTTGTGAAACTATTAAGGCAATAGCATGGTATTAAACTTTTTCCATTCTTTTGTCTCAGAAAATTACAGAAATTCAAAACCATGGGTATATGCGACTGTAAATATTTAAAGCTGCAGAGTCCAATGAAAACATTGAATCTTCAAAACCAAAGCAATTATCAAAATTTGATTCTAGATGTGTAACTTAGATAGAGGTGCCCTTATTAAACATTTGTCACCACGCAGAAAGGAATATTGGGGCAATTTAATTGAACATATTACTGCAGATGCTTTAACAAGTGCACCAGTATCTCATCATCATCATGCTGTCGGTCGCGATGCGACAAAGACTGCTTTCATTACTTGACTGCCACTCTCCATTTAGCTCTCTGCTGTGAGAGTGATGTCCATGAGTCGGTCCGTGCGGTTGTGCATTTCATGAAAGCTGCCTGCAAAAGTGTTGAAGTGCTGCTGGCTTTTGCAAGTTACCAGGGGCACTCTCTCGGGGAGCAAATAGAGGTTTCCCACTGGCAAGAACATGTCCAGACAGGCGCAAAACTACTTGTCCCTGCAGTGGCTGGTCGGGAGATGTTGGGAGGTCCATACATCAACCGCCCTTAATGCTGCCACAGTGACATGGTTTTCTGTTTCGGGTTTGCTCCCTTAGTCTTCGGTTCTGTCAAAAAACTGTACCACAAGGCAGTGGTTTACAACTCTGCAGGGCAGGGGCGTCAAACTCCCTGAGGTATTGCAATACATGCAATACATGCATACCCAGTATCGAAGTTTGATATAAATGACCTTACATTAAAACTTACTACAACTTTACCAAATGAAAATAGAAGATAACTTCTGCTTACATTCTTGTGAAACTATTAAGGCAATAGCATGGTATTAAACTTTTCCATTCTTTTGTCTCAGAAAATGACAGAAATTCAAAAGCATGGGTATATGCGACTGTAAATATTTAAAGCTGCATAGTCCAATGAAAACATTGAATCTTCAAAACCAAAGCAATTATCAAAATTTGATTCTAGAGACAGAGAGCTAAATGGAGAGCGGCAGACAATACCATTTAAATACTCGCTTTGACCTGACTAATATTGATGTAGTCATATGATGATACTGTTGCCATATTGCTATGGAACTTGTGGGTTAGAGAATTTCATTGCATTATATGCTGCAGATTTGATGTATTCAACAGTTATTGTATACCTTACTCTATATATACCATTTTTTGTGTGTAAATAAATCCGAATTGGAAAATGGCTGGAAGAACAGTGATTCGGCGCTGACAAAGACTTATTCAGCAGAATAAACATATTTACCAAAAGAGAGACAAAAATAAAAATAAAAAATCTATCAGCGAGTTTTGGTTTTGACAATATGTTGCTTTCATCGCGTTAAACAACATCTTTAATGACATGTATATTTTTTCTTTTCTCCCCCCCTCCCCCCGCCCCTTCTCTTCCCCAGCCTCGAGGCCCACATAGAGAGTGTGCGCGCGGCGCCCTCTTCCTACTACCACCAGCACTACTACGGTCACGTGACCTACAACGTGGAGAGCCACCTGGGTGTTCCCCACCCGTGCCGCTTCCGGGTGATCCCAGCAGACGGCAGCGAGGAGAACGGCCGACTCAACCAGCAGCAGCAGCGGACGGCGTGGTGAGCGCGTATACATGCGCAGACTGGGCTTCTTTGTTGTTGTTATTGTTGTTGTTGTTGCTTGTTGGGATGGGGCTTTACGGCCGAGCAACATCTACGGTTATATTTGGTAGACGGGATGGCCGAATAAGTTTTGGATGATCGGGGGATTCGAACCGTTCGAATCCTGGTCCAGTCAAACCAATGACTTACAAAATTGATATGGCCCTGTCACATTACGACGCATCGCGCAAGCGCGTGGCCAACGGCTAAAATCACTTTCAAACGTCAAGATGCGTAAAACCTTTCTGCGCAAGTGGCAAAGTTAGATGTATACACACCGTATACGCAATGTAGCAGAGCGTATGGCCAATGTATGCCGAACGTGCCTCCTGGCGAAAAATGCTCGCAATACGCTCACGGTACACTCGCAGAATGCTGATGAACGCTATATACGTAATTCGATCGCCAGAAGTACTCCTTATACATTACATACATCAAGACACGATGGAGAAATGCAAGACGTACGTTAGACATACATTATACTTACGTTATCCATATGTTGTCAATATGTTATCAATAAGCGGACTGTACGTTTCCACTGGCTCTCCGTCCGACTGACGTAGGTCAACTTAGTGCTATGTAGTGAACAACGTTTGTCTAACATATGTCTAACATACATCAACGTATGTCTAACGTATACATAATGTACGCCGGAGATAGTGTGTGTGTAGTTGTGGTGCCTGGTGTCTGACCGGTTACATTTTAAACCGAACACATACATATCCCATTATACCAAATTATATATCCCAGTGTCAATCACACAGAATAAATTGCTGTTTTTTAGTACATCCAGTGTCAATCAATGTGAATTAATTTATGTTTACCCCTCTCTCCCTCTTTCTCCCTACTGTCCCTCTCTCTCCACCTCTCTCTCCCTATGTCTCCCCCTCTCTCTCTCCCTACTCTCCCTCTCACCCTCTCTCCGCCCCCTCCCCCTCTCTATCCCCCTTCTCCCTCTCTCTGCCCCTCTCCATCTCTATCCCTCTCTCTCCCCATCTCCCTCCCCTCTCCCCTTCTCCCTATTTCTCCCCCTCTCTCTCCCTACTGTCCCTCACCCTTCTCTCACCTCTCTCCTCCCCGCCCCCTCTCTATACCCTCTCCCTCCCCGTCTCCACCTCCCTACTCTCCCTCTCTCCCCTTCTCTCCCCCCTTCTCTCACCCCTCTTCCCCCCTCTCCCTCTCCTGCCCCTCTCCATCTCCATCCTCTCTCCCTATTTCTCTCCCCTCTCTCTCCCCTTCCCATCTCCATCCCTCTCCCTCCGCCTCCCCTCTCTCTCCCCTTCTCCCTCTCCCCCTCTCCATCTCCATCTCTCTCTCTCCCGTCCCCATCTCTCTAGGGAAGTGGAACGATCGCCGACAGACAACAGGCCGATAGATTACCTGAAGATTGAACTCAGTGACCGCCTGAAGCTGGGACATCTGGAATACCTCCTACAGGTTCAGACCCATGATCTACCAGTATGTATAGCATGTCTAACCAACCAGCCTTAACCATGTGTACGCCATTCACCCCCCACCCCCCCACACACACGGCTCCTCTGTGTAGGATTGCTGGTAGGCACGGGGACCAGGGCTAACCTGGTCACCCACTCTACTTCTGGTGGTGCAGATCTTCTCATGGATACCATTAATTACTATTAAGGTACGGCTTATATGTATCACCGCTAAGTCGCATTGAATTCTGGGAGCACTTGTAAAAATAGAAGAGAGTGATCTCAGATTTACGTCTGCCATATGGAGGCATTGGTACAAACTACTGTATGTAGACCAACATTTTGATATTGGTTAGTATGGTAGTATTCATACTATTACTTATATTCTATTCACATTAATTTTTATATCTACCTACTATGGAGCAAATTATGTAACTACCATAATCCTGAGTCAGAAATAAAGAATCGAATTGAATTGAATATAGACATCAGTCACTTACGTGATACAAATGAACTAGACAGGATGGCCAAGAGAGTTGAGCGCCCGCTTTCACCTGTATGTGGCAGGTCGTCAGATTCCAATCCCAGGTTTGTTTGAACCCCAGCCGAATAGAAACAATGACTTAAAAATTGTATACTTAGTCATCGACTAGCCTGGTGGCTGGCTTCACTAGGATAGGGCAAGGAGCAGTCAAATGAGGAAGAGCAAATTGTCCACAGCCGATATTGGGTCATGGTTAAATCATCATGATGCTGTCAGTCGCAATGCGACAAAGACTGCTTTCATTACCCAACCGCCGCTTTGTGTGGTTGTACATTTGATAAAAGCTGCTTGCAAAGTGTTGAAGTGCTGCTGGCTTTTGCAAGTTACTAGCGGCACTCTCTCAGGGAGCAAATAGAGGCCGCACTATGAAGTGCTGACATGTTGGAGTTTGATAGGACGTAAAATCCTAAATTATCATTCAATCACCTCGGATCCCATCTCTTGCCCTCTCCCCCCCCCTCCCCATCAACACCACACACCAAACATAGCCCTTTTATTCCACGACTTCCACTTCATCTCCCCATATCTGATAGAAATGACAGAAGATGGCGGCAGGTCTGTGCATATATATATCATTGTGATGTAGTTACTCCCCCACCTCATAAGTCGCGGTGGCCTAATCAACAGAGTCCATGCCTCGCCTGTGGAAGATCGCGAGTTCAGTTCCCGGTCGAGTCAAACCAATGACTTTAAAATTGATACTTGTCGCTTCCTATCCTGGCGCTCAGCATTATTAGGATAGGGCAAGGACTGGTTGGGTCAGTGTCAGGATAATGTGGCTGAGTGGGATATCGGGTCATGGTGCCAGCAGCTTGATTTCCCAGGGGGGAAGCACTATAACGTCGCCATGAGTGCGCACTGTCACAAGTCGGTACTCGTCCTGATATGACCTTAGATGTTGCCAGGACGTAAAACCAGTCAACTTCCGCAGCCCCGTGTCGGGGCTGCTAAACAACCCTATAGAAAAAGTGTCAGAGAGTTATGGTTGTACTTGGTTGGGTGGTGACCGATGCATTGTTGGAGCAGCCTGGGAAGCCAGGTGCGAGCTGAGAACTAGGGCAAGTGGGCCTGGACGCATATATATATATATATATATATATATATATATATATATATGAGTCAGCCTCACGAAAACGGGCCAATCGGTGGTCAAGTGAAGATGTGGATGTCACAATTCTTAAAAGTGTATTGCATTTCTTTGTTTCATATTAAATTATCATAGAAACAAATAAGGTTGTTGTATTTTCTCGACCTTTACATTCAGTATAAATTTAAGGACTTTCCAACAGCTCTGTCAATACTAAACTATAATTATACCGATCGACGCCGACATCCAATGATCGACGCCGACAACTTTAACAGATGTCAGCGTCACAATTCTTAAAGTCTTGTGCATTTCTTTGTTTTATATTAAATTATCCTAGAAACAAATAAGGTTGTTGTATTTTCTCGACCTTTACATTCAGGATAAATTTAAAGACTTTCCATCACCTCTGTCAATGCTAAATTATAATTATACCGATCGACGCCGACATCCATGCTCAACGCCGACAACTTCCACCAATTGGCCTCTTTTCGTGATCCTGACCCATATATATCTATCTATATCAACCAGACAGGATGGCGTGTTGTGTTGAGTATTTCCTTCCCATATGGTGTATCATGGGATGGAAACATTGGCCGAATCAAAGCAATGACGTAAAAATTTATACTCGTCACATCCTCACCAGGCACTGAGCATGACTAGAATAGGCGCAAGGGGCGCTACAATGGGGAAGACCAACTGTCCGTGATTGAAATGTCCGCCACTTAATCAAATGAACGCAACAAAGAGAAAAGACGCCATTGTTTAACAAACAGACCGGTAGATGATAAGTTTTTTGTATCGGCTATTGGCCATCAAACAGAGTCATTTTCACCTATTTCTTTGAAGGAAACCTACTGCCGCCACATAGGCTACTCTTTCCGATAAGCAGCAAGGGGGCCTTTTATAATCACTTTCCCACAGACAGGACAATACATGCCACAGCCTTTGATAAACCAGTTGTGGACCACTGATTGGAACGGAAAATAGCCCAAACTGCAAATGGGTCCACTGAGCAGGATCGATAGGATGACCAACACCTTCACAGGTGGACAATCTACTGCCTAAGCTACGTCCCGCTCCCCAACTGGTAGATGAATGCAATTAAAGCTGCATAGTCCGATGAAAATATCAAATTTTCAAAACCAAAACAATTATCTAGATTTCATTCTACATATCTAACTTAGATACTGGTGCACTTGTTAAGCATTTGTCACCACATATAAGGGAATACTGAGGCAATTGAATAGAACCTGTTCCTACAGAAACCTATGGGGGGTCAGAGTTTTGACAAGCTTGCCAAAATTAATTTTGCATGGTTCCACTTCAAATATCTCAAAAGTTAGCCACTTCAAATAAAAGTTACTTCAAGCTAAAGTAAGGTACATTGCAACGATCAACCTAATGTATTTATCTCAGACAATTTCAGAAACTCAAAACCATCGGACTATGCACCTTTAAGTGTGGATGAGAGGGATTGACAGCTACTTTAACAACTGCAAGTTTTGGTTAAAGCTATCGCCTGCTTAACCTATCACCCTCAGGCCAAGGGCTGCGGCTTGCTAGATTCACCTCAACCCTAACTGTCCATTGCTGGCATAAATTAATTTGTTTGTTTTCTCCTCAGTATAATATTAACAATATATTTATATGCATTCTATTGTTCATTATAGATTTCTTACTTTGGACTGTATCTGTCAATAATGTAGTATAGTACAACCCCATTAAACCAAGCTCGGTTAAACCAAACGATCAGTTAATCCAAACCTTTTTTGGCGGCCCGGCAACATACTACCATTTATCATAAAAAAAAGTTGGTTAAACCAAAGTTGGTTAATCCAAACTATCACTTAATCCAAACAAAATTATTGGACCTCAGGCCACTTCCGGTACGGTTAAACCAAACTTTCATGTGGTTATAAGGTCATCTGAGACCCCACCGAATTTTGTATATGATAAATGGTAGTATTTTGAAGGAACCCTAGAAATTTGGTTGGATTACCCGATCGTTTGGTTTAACCGAGCTTGTTTTAACGGGGTTATACTGTATGTACATAAAAAACAATAATCAAAATGTCCACATATATTGTATATTAGTTATTACATGTGCAATACACTCTTACTCAAAGTCAAAGTCGAAGCCAAAGCTCGGTTAAACCAATGATCGGTTAATCCAAACAAATTTCACGTTTGGCTTAACGGGGTTACACTGTAATTGTAAAACAATATTTCAATTCCTTATCACGACTTTACAGGTCAACAGGCCTAATACCCCTGTCACACTACAACGTAATGAGCCAACGTGAGCCTAACGTGGTGATATTTCGTCATTACGTTGATGTACGTTGGATTACGTTATGATGACGTCAAAATGACGTTAGAGTGACGTCGAGCTACGTCATGTTACGTCGTGTTACGTCGGCACGCGTCGAGGTTTTGAACCTGTTCAAAACTTTCGACGTATCTCGACGTGAAGCCGTTACGTCGGCATGACGTGACAATGAGGTTAGGTACACGTTTCGCGATCGTTATAGCAGCGTAAATGACGTTAGAGTCACGTTATGTCACGTCAGACCGACGGCCGGGGTTGGAGCAACGTGTGAGCAGCGTTTTGCATGTTACGGTCACGTTACGGTCACGTTACAGTCACGTTACGGTCACGTTACGGTCACGTTACGGTCACGGTTACGGTCACGTTACGGTCACGTTACGCTCATGTTACGGTCACGTTACGGTCACGTTACGGTCACGTTACGGTGGCGTTACGGTCACGTTACATCCACGTCGCACCCGTTACGGCGACGTTACGCTCACGTTACACTAACGCCCGGTCACGTCGCCAATTACCCCTCCCCCCTAACGTTGTCACGTTACAGCTAAGGTCACGACGTACACCGTCGTTACTTTCACGTTACGCTCACGTCCACAATTTGCATATTACGCCCATAACGTCGACGTAATATCATTATTTTCACGTTGTGGTTACGCTGACATAGTCACGTCGTAGTGTGACAGGGCCATAATATACAACTATCAAGTTTAAATCTCTTATCATTATTCAATTATAATAACCATGAGAAATATAAGCTATAATTTATAGTGATAAAAAGTATTTCAAAAACATAAATCTACCCGCAAAGATAACAAAGCAAACATGCCGTGGGAGTGTGGAGGGGCGGATTAAGTGGGTCAGATAACTAGTCTTGGCCCGTATGCATGGAGCAGTGTTAGCGGCGTGTGGTATTAAGTCTCTATCACCGTTTATCGGCGGTGTCGAGAACTTTGTCAAGCCGTATGCATGGGCGCTTAAACAGTGAGTGTTAGCTAAACGTGAATGTATTTATAGATTTGGGAAATCCCTCGATTCGAGAACATGAATAACGCCGCCAATGTGGTGGGAGCGTTCATAACGGATCGATTTTAGGGTTAATTTGATGAAATTTCACTTATTGCGTATCTAATTCTGTTAAATATGGCAGCATTTAATAGATTTGGGCCTAATATATTGCCGCCGATACGGCCATGTTTAGTTGACGTTAGACAGTATGGATCTCGACGTCGCTGCGGGGGTGGCGATTTGTTTACTTTACATTCATCGATTCGACAATGTGCATAACGCTGCCAATGCGGCGGCAGCGTTAATATCGCTTCGTTTTTAGGGTTAATTTTATGAAATTTCACTTATTGCGTATTTAATTCTGTCAAATATGATAGCATTAAATAGTTTGGTGTCCATCCTGACACTAACCTAACACTAACACCGCTGTAAACCTGCTATGAGCAGAGTTAGAATTTCCGAGTTTAAATGCACGGTGTTAGGTCTAACACTGCTCCATGCATACCAACTTTTCGGCGCTAAACCAGAAATCCCGCCCTAAACGCGGTTTGGCTCGCTAACACCGCTCCATGCATACGGGCCCAGGAGTGTATGCTGGGGGTATGGGTCAGGGGTCACTAGGATGGGCTAGAGAATCCCTACGTTTTGAGCTGTGTTTAGCATAACTCTGTGACATTTTATTTGTGGAATTTATATACTGTGATAAATACTGCAATTTTAGTTTTTTTTCTTTCCTTCTTTCTGCGCATGCTCAGGTACAGACGCCGCAGGAGAAGATGGCTCACCGCTGTCACATGACCTACAACCAGGCCATCGCATGGGACGGCTTCTACCACCCCTGGGAAACTCTGGCGAACATCAAGTTCACCCATGAGCTTACGGACGATGCCACAGAGATCGTAAGGTACGCGCGGGCACGGGCACACGTCGCGGGTACATTAGTTGACTAAGCAGTGGAAATTTCAATCACGGACGATTGGGTCTTCCTCATTCTACAACTCCTTGCCCTATCTGATTAATGTCGAGCGCCGGGTTAGCTAGCGACAAGTATAAATTTTTAAGTCATTGGTTTTCACTTGAACAGGGTTCAAATGTATGACCTACCAAAATGGGGAGATGAATGCCCAACTATGTAAAGGCAATCATTCAGGTATCTGATTGGCTAATGTTGTGTGCTGCCTGATTGGCTGGTAGTCTCAGATGTCAAGCGCCAGAATTAATTTAGGAATATGTTTTCACGTTAATAATCTCCAAAATGCTAGTCACTTCAGGCTAAAGTAAAGGTTGTTTGTTGTTGTTTTAAGTCCTAGCAACATCTAGGTTCATATCAGGACGGGTAAAGTAAAGTAGATTATAGTGATCAACCTAATCTATTTATAAAATATATATATTCATATATATATAAAATATATATATTCATATATATATAAAATATATATATTCATATATATATAAAATATATATATTCATATATATATAAAATATATATATTCATATATATATAAAATATATGAGTACATATATAGTGAATGAGCAGAAAGCTCTCATTCAACCCAATAACTTGGTACATTGGCAATACAATTATTTTTTTAAATACTAAAGATTATTGCAGGATATTGACATTGAGACGATAAAGAAAAGCTGTGGCAATATCGAAACGAGAATATCGGTTTGTTGTGCAACAATTGAGTTTGCTGTGTGACAAATAACCACATGGAGTGGCCAAATGAGTTCAGTATAGACTACATCACGGTTCCGACTGCGCATGTGCTGAAAACGGCCTTGAGAGCAAAGCAAAGCCGTACGGCCATTGAGTTTGCCGATACGCGCATTGAAAAACGTCAGTTTTATTCAAAATTAATAGAAATCCAAAACCCTAAACTTATCAATTTAATATAATCTTTTTGTTAAACATGTTTTCTATATGTGTTCCAAGCGGTTTGTGCCTAGGTGGTGTCGTTTTATCAATATTTTACTTTTTCTGTATGGAGATTACTCACTGCCATTGACAATGCATTGAGTACTCTGGCTATGGCTCTAACACTAGTCTGAGTGCCTAGATCTTTCTAAATCTAAATGCACATGGCATAAGATGTGGTGATTATATTGATGTAAATGCAATGCTGGATAAAAGATTAATATCTTAATTTATTATATATATTCTTTTAAGTTGGTATTCTATGTTTCAAACAAGAGCTGAGATGAGCTGAAACTAGCACATTTCATAGCTGCACCCAGTGTATTAGCATGTGCTATGTGCTTTTGGGGGGGTTGTTTTGCTTTGACCCATCCCACAATGCACCGCGCCGCTGGAACCGTGATGTAGTCTATTGGCCTCCCGTTTTGGTATGTTGTGGCATTCAAACCCTTGGGTTCGAACCCTGTCTGAGTCAAACTAATGACATAAAAATGTATACTTGTCACAACCTAACCTGATGCTTGACATTACTAGGATCAGGCAAGGAGCAGTGGAATGAGGAAGACCAATTGCCTGCGATTGAAATTTCCCTTGCTTAATCGACAAAATGTACCAACAACTTTGTATTATAATTTAGATTCTTTATGGTGCTGTCACATTACGATGCATCGCGCAAACGTACGTCGGGATATGTTGTTATGCATTACGCATGCATTAGGGGGCTCGTTGGTATATGTCAATGTACGTTGACGTTCGTCGAGATACGGCGTCGCATGTCAGGGGGGTCGGCAAAGTTTTGTGCATGCACAAAACTTTCGACGTACGACAATGTTCGATAACGTGTGAATTTTACGTCTGCCATACATTATGTATGCGTTAGGCATACGGCGATATACGTTAGACATTGTTCACTACATTGCACGATGTTGACCTATGTTAAAGGCAGTGGGAATGTACAGTCCGCGTACTGACAACTTATGGATAACGTACGCCTAACGTACATCTAACATATGTTTAGCATTTCTCCAGGAGTGTCTTGACATATGTAACGTATGATGCGTAGTTCTGGCGATCGAATAATGTATATAACATTCACCACCTTTCTGTGAATCTACCGTGAGTGTACCGGGAGGTACGTTAGCCATACATTGGGCATACGTTGGCCATACGCTATGTATACGTCCAACCTTGCCCCCCACACCAAAAAGTTTTACGCTTCTCGACGAAAAAAGTGATTTTACGCTTTGGCCGCGCGCTTGCGAGATGTGTCGGATTGTGACAGGGCCTTAAGAGCAACTTAACTTTTTTCTTGCAGGTACCACATAGACCGACTGCCAGCCGGCATCTCATTTGAAACTGCTGAGACGTACACGGACTTCAATCTTGTCCCTCACATCTTGAAGGTAAGACCCTAGTCACACTAGGCTTGCGACCACTTTGCGACTACACCACAGAATAAATCACCAACGTCAATGTGACCAAAGCTAAAAGAAACATGGGGAAAAAATCGGTTGGTGACTGCCGCCGAAGACCAGGGAAGACAGGTTGGCGACCGGTTGGTGATTAGTTGGTGATTGGTCAGCGAGTGGTTGAGGACTGGATTCGCGACTGGTTTGTGACCAATCAGCATTTGATTGCAGATCAGTCACAAATCAGTCCCTAACCACTGATCGCCAACCAATCACTGACTAATTGCTAATATCGGTAACCAATCGCTGAGTCATTACAGGTGCTTGGCAGGAGTGCCATGGTCGTTGATCAGTTGGCGACCGGTCGGTGATAGGCCCCGACTCATCGCCAACCTATGAAAATGGTCAGCGATCTCATGGTGAAACTGGCGACCATTTTGGTCAAAATGTTTTTGGTGCAACACTTGCAACCTCCTTGTGACCAAAATGGTTTTCCGGAGGTAGACGACCAGTGAGGACCAAATAGACATTTTTGGGAACTCTCACAACCACTTACGACCATCTGTGACCACCCGAGTCTTTTTGGTCGCAAGTGGTCACAATGTTGTCATAAGCCTGGTGTGACTAGGGTCTAATGCAGTGTGTCCCTAGGCTCGCGTGTAAGGAATCTTAGCTTTAGAGTATAAGTCGAGTAGTATTTTCTAAGGAAATATCTGGAATAAGTCCTAACCCGACTATAGGTCGAACTTCATCAGCTCAAGTAATTTTTCATTTGGAAAAGTGATCAAAAGTCAAATAAAAGGTTTTTAATGTATATTTTTAATCTCAGTTTATAGAAAATCAACAAAACTTAAGTTTGTAGAAAGTTGTAAATGTCCTCCTTCGACATCAAGCACTGCCCATTCTTAAATCATGTGTGAGTGCCTGGGTTACCAGGTCGCTTAAGCCCCAGTCACACATACCCGGTGTGGTGGTTTCAGCGTGTTCCCGTGCTCAGAGGTGTCCCTCGCTTCTGCGCATGCGTCAGAATCTAATAAGGATGGCCGTAATCGATTAACACTACCCGGGCGACTCGGGTCATCCGAGTCGTCAGAAATTCAAATAGAACACGGCGAGTGGAGTCGACAAATACACGTGCCATGTGCAAAAAAAGAATAACTTAGATTAATTAAATGGAAATATAGGTAAACTGGGCCATCATAAAATACTTTAAATCCTATTTTGCTGTATTTTTATCGGTTATTAAAAAAAAAAAAAAAGATTGTCCACCCGAGCGCGGAGAAGCGTATTCGATTATTCGACCCGAGTTTGTAGGATGTGCGCATGCGCCAATAAGTGGCTCAGGTGACCCGAGTTGATGCGAAATCCGCGCATGCGCAGAAGCAGCGCAGAAGCGAGGGACACCTCTGAGCACGGGAACACGCTGAAACCACCACACCGGATCAGGGGCCGGACGAGCCCCGGCCTGCCATCCGGGGTGGTCCGGGGTGATCCATGGCTCGTCCGGGGCTCGTCCGTGCCATCACCCCCTGATCCGGCCTGATCCGTGGCTCGTCCGGTGCCAGCCCCGGATGTTTTAAAATGTTTAAAACATCCGGGGCGGTCCGTGGGATTTTGCGATCCGGGCTCAATCTGGCCTGATCCGGGGGTGGTCCAGGTATTTCGGGGGTGGACCGGGCCTGTCCGGGGGTGGTCCGGGGTAATTTTGAGCCACAGTTTGACCCGGACCATCCCCGGACTATCCAGGAGTACCCCCGGCCTAGCCACGGACCACTCCCGGACTGCCCCTGTAAGACCGGGGGTGATCCGGGAAAGTCCGGGGGTGATCCGGGATAGTCCGGGGGTGGTCCGGGGCAGTCCGGGGGTGGTCCGGCCTCGTCCGGGGCTGGTCCACCCAGTCCGGGGGCAGTCCGGGAAAGTGTGACTGCAAGGCAAAAATCAACGAAAACAGTGATTTTATCCGTGGCGGTCCGGGACAGTCTGGGCCGTTGGTCCGTGGGTGGTCCGGCTCAAAATCCGGGGCTCGTCCGGCTCTGTGTGACTGAGGCTTTATGGTGTGATAATGGACAGAAGAAAAAGAATTGTTGCATTTTAATATCATATTTACTGACATATTAAACTTCATCCATACACATGCACAAATATTCAACAAGATGACAAGACCACTGGTCACTCAAAAACCTTTAAAGTCAGACTGCTATCAGACTCCTCCAATAACTGTAGTACCTGCTCATGACTAAGAGCATCACCGTGGTATTCATCACCAGTGTCAACGTCAACGTCCTCAGAGTCATCATCACTGACTGAGTCTTGCCGCAAGACGTCATCTTGGGTGCTATCCATGTTGCCTCTGAGTGTATCACGAGTATAAGATGACCTCAGAATAGGAGATTTTGTTGGTGGTCAATTTCTTCGACCTATATTTGAGTATATATATGGTAAGCGAATGAGTATTATCTTAATTTCAGAATGCATGCGACATTGTTGAGAAAATGATGCAGGAGTATCCCAATTGTACGAGCATCCCCGGGGAACAGACTGACTACATCCTGTACGTGGTCACAGGTGACCGTCCAGACTCCGGCAATGACAACCACGTCAGTGTCAGCATAGTCGGTGAGACGCTGAGCTTCTTCGCAGTTTTGGTTAGATTAGTTGTTTAAAGTTGCATAGTCTGATATAACATTTTGTTCGCTCTTCGCTATCCCATTAATATTGTCGTGGGGGTGATGAAAATGGGAAATATTGCGCCTAGAGCAGGACTTGAACCCACATCGCTTTGCATTCCGGGCCAGTGTGCTAACCATTACACCGTCTAGACTCCCTGATATCACCACACTACCCACACCTACCTGTCTATGTGGATCCTTGCCTGAGAGGTCAGTGCAGACTACTACACTCGTCCCCCTGGAATTGTAAGTCTTTTAATGCTTACAATTACATAGATACAGGCAATGCACTTACACATACACAGGGTAGGTTCAACAACCATACAGCGCATAGCTTGTACAGGATCATGGTCATGGCAACCAGTGTCGTAGGGGTGATGAAAATGGGAAATATTGTGCCTAGAGCAGGACTCAAACCCACATCTCTTTGCATTCCGGGCCAGTGTGCTAACCATTACACCACCTAGGCTCCCTGATATCAACACACTACCCACAAATATATGGACTGTCTATGCGGCTCCTTGCCTGAGAGGTCAGTGCAGACCACTACACTATATTTGCTCTATCTTTGTTATACCACCAATATTTTTGTTCTCTCTTCCGTATACCACCCATATCTTTCTTACCTCTTCACTATACCACCAATATCTTTGTTATCTTTGGTCACTCTTCGCTATACCACCCATATCATTGTTCTCTCTTCGTTATACCACCAATACTTTTGTTCTCTCTTCGCTATACCACCAATATCTTTGTTCTCTCTTCCCTATACCACCAATATCTTTGTTCTCTCTTTGCTATGCCACCAGCATCGTTGTTCTCTCTTCCCTATGCCACCAATATCTTTGTTCTCTCTTCGCTGTACCACCCATATCTTTGTTCTCTCTTCGCTATACCACCAATATGTGTGTTTTCTTCACTATTTTTTTAATTTTTGACTAAAGTGTATTTTATTCATCGAATAATATCTTGTCAGCGCCAGAGCACTGGTCTTCCGGCCATTACAGTACAATCCCTTAATACATAACTGAAACTCCTATCAGTTGTAATAGTAACTGCATGGAAATCCTGTTTGATACTAAAAGTATTATACATTTTATAAATGAAGTATCAGCTGTAGTAGTACAATTCCAGTCCAATAAAAGTATCATGCATTCAGTGAATATGTATTGCATGGTTCTAGAATTGTCTTTAAACACTTTTTTCCTTCTTTCCTTTTTTTGTAAAGAAATATATCAAAAATATATATACCTATTTTCAAATACATTTACAGTATATATGTGAATCAGTGGATCTAATCACAATTAATATGCTGGTATCTAGTAAATACCTACACTGATTCGCACATAAATGTAAGCCATTATATACTGAAGGATATGGTATGATGGTGACAGGAACACTGGATGTCAATGTGTATGCTGTTAATTTTTGCAATACTGTTTGAGTCATTTAATTAGTAATTGTTAGTTCTTTGTATTGTATGATTTGATGAATGGAATGGAGGTCTGAGATTGTAGTGTTTTTTTTTATATGTGACTGGTATTGGTACCACCAATATCTTTCTTCTCTTCACTATACCATCAATATCTTTGTTCTCTTCACTATGCCACCAATATCTTTGTTCTCTTCGATATACCACCAATATCTTCCATATGCCAGCAATATCTTTGTTCTCTTCGATATGCCACCAATATCTTTGTTCTCTTCGCTATACCACAAATATGTTTGTTCTCTCGTTGCTATCCCACCAATAGCTTTGTTCTCTTTGCAATGCCACCAATATCTTTGTTCTCTTCCCTATACCACCAATAATTCTGTTCTCTTCGCTATACCACCAATATTTTTGCTCTCTTCACTATATCACCAATATTTTTGCGTTCTTCGCTATACCACCAATATTTGTTGTTCTCCCATCACTATTCCATCAATAATTATGTTTTATTTTCGCTCGTCAGGCACTAAGTCTTCCACGGCTTACCGAAAGCTGCATCAAGTTTGGCGAGATGACATCAGTGTGGGGCACAAGAACCTGTACATGCTCACTGACAAGGTGGTCGGAGACATCCTGTGTGTGCGGGTCTTCCAAGCAAGCCCTAAGGTATGCCTTAGTAGGTCACAGTTAAAGGGACCACGTATTGACTAACATGGCTAGGTTTATAATTATACTCAGACGCACCAACATTTTATTTTAAGACAAATTAATAGATTGTGAAGAAATCGTGAAAGTAGTATATATATATATATTTTTTAAATATTTTTTATTGAGGCTGTATTTATACTGTCCATAGCATATAAGCCCGGGTACCCAGGCTTGTTTTCAATGCTGGCCAGTTGTAGTGTTGGTGTTATCTTACCACACAGTAGTTGCTGATAAGTATACATAGATATATAAATATACATTTATATAAATATAAAGGCCACTCCCGCAAATAAAAAGATAAGTGAACGCAGAGTTGGGTCGAGTTCTATTTATTTAGTTCTCTGGCAGGGGAATTATACGCCCCACCTATGAAAGGAAAAATACAAACGAAATGCAAGAAACACAGTTATGTTTTGGCTCATGTTGCGCACCGCCAGCCGCCCATCCCGCAACCGGAGTGGGCGTGCGACTCCAAATACCTTTAAATATTAACCTGTTCAATAAGTGTATATATATATGTATATATATATATATATAAATGGGTCAGGATAACGAAAAGAGGCCAATTGGGGAAAGTTGTCGGCGTCGAGCATGGATGTCGGCGTCGATCGGTATAATTATAATTTAGGATTGACAGGTGTTGGAAAGTCCTTAAATTTTCCTGAATGTAAAGGTGAGAAAATACAACAACCTTATTTGTTTCTAGGATAATTTAATATAAAACAAAGAAATACACGAGACTTTAAGAATTGCGATGCCAACATCTGTTAAAGTTGTCGGCATTGATCATTGGATGTCGGCGTCGATCGGTATAATTATAGTTTAGCATTGACAGAGGTGTTGGAAAGTCCTTAAATTTATCCTGAATGTAAAGGTCGAGAAAATACAACCTTAATTGTTTCTAGGATAATTTAATATGAAACAAAGAAATGCACTACACTTTTAAGAATTGCGATGCCAACATCTTCAATTGACCACCGATTGGCCCGTATTCGTGAGGCTGACTCAGATATATATATATATATAAATATATATATATATATATGAACCGTTGATTGTGCTCCATTAATATCAATATAATTCATTATAATACACATATGAGCTAGTCTAAAAAGGTGATAACTCTTTTTTTTTTTTTTTGTCCATTGTAACAATTGACACAAAACAGCACAGAAATGGTTACACTGAAAACACAAGGACATTTTCTTCAAACCAATAGGTATTCTATTGGCATTGGTCGTAATGCGAAGCATTACGTTTGATGCGAGGAAAGGAAGAGACCCTCCCCCGCCCTGGGCTGTCGCGCTGCGCTCTCACCTCACCCGACGCCGCTCCTTCCCCCGCCCCCCTGTCGCGCAGCATTCGCGCCTCACCCGACGCCCGCTGCTCACCGCCTCTCGCCCTCCCCCGGGCCGGCAGCATTCACACCTCACCTGCTGTCGCCCGTCCCCCTCCCCTTATAAGGCCGCCCGCCGGCCTCCCTCAGGCACTCGCCCCCCTGCCGCCTTCCAGCTCTTCTCCTTTTTCTCGTGGACCGTTTTCCTGCTTTGGACCTCGCCGGACTCCACCTCGGACCGCTGCAACTCCTCAGGCCGCCCCAAGCATGCCAGGACAAGGCAAGGGCTCCCGGACGACCGCCCCCGCCACGCCGGGACCCTCCTCAAGATCTCCGCGGGGCGCTTCACCCTCCTCGGCCCAGGCGTCCCCCTCGGCGCCCTCGGACCGCACCTCGGGCCTCGCCAAGGGGCGGGCCTCTTCCTTTTTTGGCCGCCCGTCCCCTGTCGACGCAGGCCCCGGACACTCCCCGCCCACGCCTTGGTGCGGGTGGGGGGGGTCTCCGGGGAGGCTCGGTGCACCTCATCTGCCGCTCCACCCCTACCTCCCCCGCCCGTGCTCGTCAAGAACCAGGTCTGCCTGCCTGCCTGCCTGCCATCACCTAGGTCTGCCTGCCTGCCTGCCTGCCTGCCATCACCTAGGTCTGCCTGCCTGCCTGCCATCACCTAGGTCTGCCTGCCTGCCATCACCTAGGTCTGCCTGCCTGCCTGCCATCACCTAGGTCTGCCTGCCTGCCTGCCTGCCATCACCTAGGTCTGCCTGCCTGCCATCACCTAGGTCTGCCTGCCTGCCTGCCATCACCTAGGTCTGCCTGCCTGCCATCACCTAGGTCTGCCTCTGCCTGCCATCACCTAGGTCTGCCTCCCGCCTGCCTGCCATCACCTAGGTCTCCTGGCCTGCCTGCCATCACCTAGGTCTGCCTGCCTGCCATCACCTAGGTCTGCCTGCCTGCCTGCCATCACCTAGGTCTGCTGCCTGCCTGCCATCACCTAGGTCTGCCTGCCTGCCTGCCATCACCTAGGTCTGCCTGCCTGCCATCACCTAGGTCTGCCTGCCTGCCTGCCATCACCTAGGTCTGCCCTGCCTGCCATCACCTAGGTCCTGCCTGCCTGCCATCACCTAGGTCTGCCTGCCTGCCTGCCATCACCTAGGTCTGCCTGCCTGCCTGCCATCACCTAGGTCGCCTGCCTGCCATCACCTAGGTCTGCCTGCCCATCACCTAGGTCTGCCTGCCTGCCTGCCATCACCTAGGTCTGCTGCCTTCCTGCCTGCCTGCCATCACCTAGGTATGCCTGCCTGCCATCACCTAGGTCTGTCTGCCTGCCTGCCTGCCATCACCTAGGTCTGCCTGCCTGCCATCACCTAGGTCTGCCTGCCTGCCATCACCTAGGTCTGCCTGCCTGCCTGCCTGCCATCACCTAGGTCTGCCTGCCTGCCTGCCATCACCTAGGTCTGCCTGCCTGCCTGCCATCACCTAGGTCTGCCTGCCTGCCTGCCATCACCTAGGTCTGCCTGCCTGCCATCACCTAGGTCTGCCTGCCTGCCTGCCATCACCTAGGTCTGCCTGCCTGCCATCACCTAGGTCTGCCTGCCTGCCTGCCATCACCTAGGTCTGCCTGCCTGCCATCACCTAGGTCTGCCTGCCTGCCTGCCTGCCATCACCTAGGTCTGCCTGCCTGCCATCACCTAGGTCTGCCTGCCTGCCTGCCATCCCCCTGCCTGCCATCACCTAGGTCTGCCCTGGCCATCACCTAGGTCTGCCTGCCTGCCTCCTGCCATCACCTAGGTCTCCTGCCTGCCGCCATCACCTAGGTCTGCCTGCCTGCCATCACCTAGGCTGCCTGCCTGCCTGCCATCACCTAGGTCTGCCTGCCTGCCATCACCTAGGTCTGCCTGCCTGCCATCACCTAGGTCTGCCTGCCTGCCTGCCATCACCTAGGTCTGCCTGCCTGCCTGCCATCACCTAGGTCTGCCTGCCTGCCTGCCATCACCTAGGTCTGTCTGCCTGCCTGCCATCACCTAGGTCTGCCTGCCTGCCTGCCATCACCTAGGCCTGCCTGCCTGCCTGCCATCACCCAGCCCCCAGGACTTCGCTGCCTGCTATCACCCAGCCCTGAGGACTTCGCTGCCCCCCTGCTCGATCCTCCTCGGACCTCCTCACCGGATCTTGCCAAGGAGCGGGCCTCCTCTTTTTTGGCCGCCCGCTCCCTGTCGACGCAGCCCCGGACACTCGCCGCCCCCAGAGGGAACCTCACCCCTGACGCGGCGCGCCCTCTCTGCCCTCCACCCTACTGCCCCTCCTCGCCCCCTCGGGCGCGCCGCGAGCCCTCTCCGCCTTTTTTGGTGGAGGGCTCCTCGGCACCCCCTCACCCCTCAGACATTTGACTCTGCCTGAACTCTATTATTTTCCCTGTACATTTCCCTGTTGCTCCTCATGAGCCCTATCATCCCATTGCTCCTTATGAGCCCCTTTTATTTGTCTATCATTGCATTGCTCCTCATGAGCCTTTCTCTTCCTCTGTATACTCTGTTGTCAGGCATCAAATAAACGCCTTTCTTCCACCCCCGCCTTGCCTTTCTTCCTTTTCGCGCATCGGTCATAATGCGAAGCATTACGTTTGATGCGAGGAAAGGAAGAGACCCTCCCCCGCCCTGGGCTGTTGCGCTGCGCTCTCACCTCACCCGACGCCGCTCCCTCCCCCGCCCCCCTGTCGCGCAGCATTCGCGCCTCACCCGACGCCCGCTGCTCACCGCCTCTCGCCCTCCCCCGGGCCGGCAGCATTCACACCTCACCTGCTGTCGCCCGTCCCCCTCCCCTTATAAGGCCGTCCGCCGGCCTCCCTCAAGCACTCGCCCTCCTGCCGCCTTCCAGCTCTTCTCCTTTTTCTCCACCCACCCACCCATCTCTTTCTCTTATGTCTTTCTCTTTCAGCGGTGGAGGGCTCCTCGGCACCCCCTCACCCCTCAGACATTTGACTCTGCCTGAACTCTATTATTTTCCCTGTACATTTCCCTGTTGCTCCTCATGAGCCCTATCATCCCATTGCTCCTTATGAGCCCCTTTTATTTTTCTATCATTGCATTGCTCCTCATGAGCCTTTCTCTTCCTCTGTATACTCTGTTGTCAGGTGTCAAATAAACGCCTTTCTTCCACCCCCGCCTTGCCTTTCTTCCTTTTCGCGCATCATGAAACACCGTGTAAAAAACAAAGCAGTTTATCCTGAGCAAATGCATAAGCAGATAGTATTTTGATCGTTACAATGGACAAAGTTTTGTCCCATATTGCTTAGCACCTTTTGAGACAGTCTCATATATATTGCATTGCTCTCGGGTTGGCAGGGTGAAGTTGTGTTCCCATGGATGCTTGATGAGATTGTCATAGCAACACCCTACAACGGACGCTGCTACACCTACCCTTGCTACACCTGGATCGAGCCGAGAGCGCTAGCCATTCTCAGGGATGGCAGAGGTGGGTCAGAAATTAAAATACCTCTATCTCCATCAGGTAAATCGAGTATTCCTGACGATTAAGTAGCCAGGCCAATTGGGACTTTTTTTTTCAAATTTTTATTCCAGTTGAACAACATCTTTTTTCAGCACCGAGGCACTGGTCTTCCAGCCTTAACAATTATAGTGCATATGAACTATTTATGGATGAGATGATGCGATGGTATGAACAATATAGACAATAGTAGGATAAAATGAGGCATTACAAATATAGTGGGGATCTTATTTTGCACATGTAGACTGGAGAATAGCCATTTACCTTTAGACTATATCAGTGATTTGATGATCATACCTGTGAGGAGACATTAATATAATCGGCATGACTTGCTTGCTGATACAGGTAGTCGTGGATTTTGGATTATGCAAATAATGGTTGCACGACTCATTTAGATTGTCTTGGGTCAACAATAGCTTTGTCAGTAGTATATGTTTTATTGGTTTAGTCAGGTGTTAGTCATGTTGCTCACGAGGCTATGTCTATTTCTGTCTATTTCTGTCTTCCTCGCTCCTGACTGTTCACCTACCACTCACTTTCACCCAGCACGCCCTGCAGTACACTTCACTTCCCCGCCCACTCACCCTCTTTCTTAGGGGGGTGAGATCTGATTTATCTTCCTTCGCCTGTCTACGGGTGCTCATCTACGAACACTGAGGCCTTGCCTTGTCCTGCTCCTGTCAGCAATTGACGAACATTCGGGTCTCTGCAGCCCAATTGCCATGAAACTTCTTAACCTCATTGGTTACGATTACTTTTATTAAATTCTTAAAACCACTTTGTCTCTCTCCTGTCTTCTGTTAGCCGAGTGTAGCGAATTATAGGCTGGTGGGTATACTTTGGTAGTTGTTATTTGTTTTACTCTTTTTGCCAGGGGGGGATTTCAGAGAGGGAGAGGGAAGGGAGTGGTTTGGGACTATGTATTTATTTTGGTTCTCAACTTTTGTGGTCTATCCAGGTAGGTTTATTAATGTATGTCTATATTGGGTACTCAACCTTAAATCTCGATTTAAATTGCAGGTAGGTTGTTGCATTCCTGGTTTTGGCAGAGTTTGTTCCAGAGTTGGCTTCCCTGATAAATAGGTGTTCTTTCGAGTTTGTTAGTCCTTGGATAGGGAATTTTCAAGATTTCCTATCCTGGATCCTCTCACCCTGGAGAACAACGCGGCCTACATAATGATAATTCATTATATTCCAGCTGGGACTAATCTATTTACTAAATATGTGTCTTTTGTTGTTGGTTTTAATTTTATTGTTGGACTATTATTGTGATAACACTATACATTATGCAGGGACAAATAGTTTGCACCTGTCTTGACATGTTCTTGCCGGTGTGAGACCTCTATTTGCTCCCCGAGAGAGTGCCACTAGTCACTTGCAAAAGCCAGCAGCACTTCAACACTTAACAAGCAGCTTTTTATGAAATGTAAGACCGACTCATGGATGTCACTCTCACAACAGAGAGTTAAATGGAGAGCGGTGGTTAAGTAATGGTAGTAGTCTTCGTCGCATTGCGACTGACAGCATCATGATGATGATGATGACTATTATTACCATTAGTATGACTATTACTATTATTATGACTATTACTATTATTATGACTATTACTATGACTATTTTTATACCTATTGTTATGACTATTGTGACTATTATTATTATTATTATTAGCTTTGCTGCCGGTGATGGAGAAGGAACCTCTTCAGCGTCTCCTCCGACAAATAGAAATACAGAGGAGGCGTGAACGCTACCACTGGCAGCCTGTGAGTGGATGTCTGCCTTTTGTTGTTGTACTTAACGTTACACAATCTGATTTTCTTGAAGATTTATACTGCCTATCATGGATAAGTCTGAATAGACTTGTTTTCACCATTAGACAGTTTGTCGATAGAAAGCCCGAGCCTACACTTTTACCGACCCAAGGGATTTTTAACTTCCCACAACACATAGACATGGTATGAGAGCAACTGACCTTTGATAACTCTGTAAGTTATACACATCGGTGGAAATCCAAATTGGCAGAGGTGGGGGCATGGGGAATTAAACCGCCAACCTTCAGATTAGGAGTCCAACCTAGTAAAATGTCAGACATTCTAACCACTCCGCCACAGAGAACACCACAATCTGATGGTTTTACGAATTTGTCATCTGCTTTAGATATGTAATATATATATACTACGTTGATACCTATAATCTACTACATCTTAATTTGGATTAACATTTATTTTAAATGGCCAACTTTGGTGATATTTGAAGTGAAAATATACTAAATTAATTTCGCTCTGCACAGAAAAAATACTGCACATGGTCTTTCTTTAACCATTTTTGAGTGCAGTAACACCACAGTGCAGTAACACCACAGTGCACTAACACCACAGTGTGGTAACACCACAGTGCAGTCACACCACAGTGCGGTAACACCACAGGGCAGTAACACGACAGTGCGGGAACACCACCATGCGGTAACACCACAGTGCGGTAACACCACAGTGTGGTAACACCACACTGCGGTAACACCGCAGTGCGGTAACACAACCATGCCGTAAAACCACAGTGCGGTAACAGCGCACTGCGGTAACACGACAGTGCCGTAACACGACAGTGCAGTAACACCACAGTGCGTTAACACCACAGTACAGTAACACCACAATGCGTTAACACCACAGTGCAGTCACACTACAGTGCAGTAACACCATGGTGCAGTAACACCACAGTGCGGTAACACCACAGTGCAGTAACACCATGGTGCAGTAACACCACAGTGCAGTAACACCACAGTGCAGTAACACGACAGTGCAGTAACACCATGGTACAGTAACACCACAGTGCGGTAACACCACAATGCGGCAACACCACAGTGCAGTAACACCACAGTGCGGTAACACCACAGTGCGGCAACACCACCGTGCCGTAAAACCACAGTGCGGTAATACCGCACTGCGGTAACATCACAGTGCACTAACACCACGGTGCATTAACACTACAGTGCAGTAACACCACAGTGCGGTAACACCACGGTGCGGTAACACCACAGTGCGGTAACACCATGGTGTGGTAACCCCACAGTGCGGTAACACCACAGTGCAGTAACACCACAGTGCGGTAACACCACAGTGCGGTAACACCACAGTGTGGTAACACCATGGTGCAGAAACACCATGGTGCAGTAACACCACAGTGCGGTAACACCACAGTGCGGTAACACCACAGTGCGGTAACACCACAGTGCGGTAACACCACATTGCAGTAACACCACATTGCAGTACCACCACAGTGTGGTAACACCACAGTGCGGTAACACCACAGTGCGGTAACACCACAGTGTGGTAACACCACGGTGCGGTAACACCACGGTGCAGTAACACCACAGTGCAGTAACACCACAGTGCAGTAACACCACAGTACGGTAACACCACAGTGCGGTAACACCACAGTGCAGTAACACCACAGTGCAGTAACACCACAGTGCGGTAACACCACAGTGCGGTAACACCACAGTGCAGTAACACCACAGTGCAGTAACACCACAGTGCAGTAACACCACAGTGCAGTAACACCACAGTGCAGTAACACCACAGTGTGGTAACACCACAGTGCAGTAACACCACAGTGCAGTAACACCACAGTACGGTAACACCACAGTGCGGTAACACCACAGTGCAGTAACACCACAGTGCGGTAACACCACAGTGCAGTAACACCACAGTGCAGTAACACCACAGTGCAGTAACACCACAGTGCAGTAACACCACAGTGCAGTAACATCACAGTGCAGTAACACCACAGTGCAGTAACACCACAGTGTGGTAAGACCACAGTGCGGTAACACCACAGTGTAGTAACACCACAGTGCGGTAACACCACAGTGCAGTAACACCACAGTGCAGTAACACCACAGTGCAGTAACACCACAGTGCAGTAACACCACAGTGCGGTAACACCACAGTGCAGTAACACCACAGTGTGGTAACACCACAGTGCGGTAAGACCACGGTGCGGTAAGACCACGGTGCAGTAACACCACAGTGCAGTAACACCACAGTGCAGTAACACCACAGTGCAGTAACACCACAGAGCAGTAACGCCACAGTGCAGTAACACCACAGGAGACATCAAATTGCAATATAAAGCTCTTTAGGTTTGAAGGTCAGTCTTCGGATAAGGTGTTTGAATTCCATTGGGTTTGAGTCTTTGGATAAGGAAACCCATTGAATTTGATAATCCCATAACTGTGCCAGTTATGGCATTATCCTATAATCGTTGGTTTGATGGTTGTTCTTTGGACACTCAGTTTAGTGAATATTAATGATTATGTGATTACAGTCCTTCAGTAGGTTCTTTTGTTTTTTAATATTTTTATTGAGGCTGTATTTATACTGTCCATAGCATATAAGCCGGGTTACCCAGGCTTGTTTTCAATGCTGGCCAATTGTAGTGCTGGTGTTATCTTACCACAGAGTAGCTGCTGATAAGGTATTTGATTGCCTGCATTTCAGTAGCAGATATATACTTGGTTGGTATGGTTAGTAGCCTATGTTAGTTTTTTTCGATTTTCTTGGCATATATGTATTTATTTTGTCTACTCCTATTACTAGACTAGCCTACTCCTATTTACATATCATAGGCTTGTATGTAGCTGTCTGGTGTGTTATGTAGCTACTTTTGGCATGGTTACCTTCCATTGGGCGTCCCGCTTGGTTTGGTTAGCAGTGCGGAGACAGTGTGGGTGTTGCAGGAGGGAACAGTGGGACTGACATATTTATTTAATTTCTCCATCAGCCACAGCCATCTGACGCCTATCACGGCCTCCCGGGCCATCTGGCGGCAGGCTGCAACACTAGCGACCTGCTAGAAGAATTCAAATGGTCAGACTTCAACGCGCTGGAAGTGCTGTGGATGAACCACATGAAGACAACGTGGCAATGTAGGTCCATGCATTATTTATGAGTGTTGTTAACTCCAACATTAGATGGCACCACCGATATGGTTTACCACCGAATGGTACAGATGGATTCCACCAGATGGCAGCACTATATAGACTACATCACTATTCCAGTGGTGTGGTGCATTATGGGATGCGTGGAAGTAAAACAAACCCACGAGAAGCACATGGCACATGTTAATACACTGGGTGCAGCTAGGAAATTAGATAAAGGATTCACCCGGTACTCGCAGTACACGGGTGAATACCAACGTAGTCTAAATATCTCAAAGGTTAGCCACTTAAAATAAAAGTTACTTCAAGCTAAAGTGAGGTACATTATAACGATCACCCTAATGTATTTATCTCAGAAAATTTCTGAAACTCAAAACCATCGGACTATGCAACTTAAAGTAATAACGTATCTGGATTAGCTTATCTGAATATTGTAGTTGCATATTCCGATGGCTTTGGGTTTCTGTCATTATCTTAGATAAATATATTAGGTTGATCGTTATGATCTACTTTAATTTACTTTGAATGAGTTTTTTTAACATAATAAATGGCTACCGTTTTAGATATTTTATGTGAAAGCATGCTAGATTAATCTTGGCATGCAAAACTATGACACCATAACATCCCCAGGTTCATCAGTAATATACTAATAAAAAAAATTCTATTAAAGTTATTCCCTTCTACGCATCGACAGCTGCTTAAGAAGTGCACCAGTATCTAAGTAAAGCCGTGTTTACACGGGCAATTGTGAAGCGAATTAGGCAAATCGATTTATATGAAGCGAAGTAGTGGCGCGTTTACACGAGCTAGGTTGAAAGTCTGTCGGCGACTGGGAACCAGCAGCCTTAGTGGTGAGCCTGTAGCCGGCGAGCACTGCTATTTGTTTAGTTTACACTCGTCGATTCGACAATAAAATAGCTGCTACGTTAATATCGCTTGGAATTTAGGGTTAATTTAATTAAATTTCATTATTTGAGTATGTAATTCTGTTAAATATGATCGCATTCAATAGATTTCGGCCTAATCGGTCCCTAACACTGCTGGGCACCAGCGATAGTTACAGCTGAGTTTGTAGCCGGCGAGCACCGCTATTTTACATTATCGCCGCCCGGGAACAAGCTGTATTGCTTCATATAAACCACCTCGCAAGGTGGTTTACATAAAGGGAATCATATGAAGCGAATCAGCCCTAATCCGCTTCAGTGGCGCGTTTACACGGCGAATGTGAGGCAAACTAGGCAAGGTGATTTATATGAAGCGACTTAACTCGCCCGTGTAAACACGGCTTTAGATATGTAGTATCAAATCCAAATTAAGTGTTTGGGGTCGGAAAAATCTATAGCCCCGTTCACACATCACAACTTTAGGCCGAACTAAATAAGGCGAACTAGAGGAGGCGAACTAGGCGTCCTGTCCACACAAGCAGTACTTGGGGCGGTTTAAGGTGGAAATCGATCTCTGCGCATGAGCAAGTCCATACTAACCAGCGCCAGTTTCGGATTGTCGAAGTCACCATGAGAGAGTGTGGGTTCGACCTAGATATGTATAGACTGAGTCGTATTGTTTTGGAATGGTCAAAACTTCTGCTGGGCAGTGAAACCCTAAAAATAAATGATGAAAAAAATATCTGTGCACCTCTAGCCAGTTCATAGACCAAATTATATTATATAGTGTGACGTGCTTAATCCGCCTCAAGTAAACCGCTACTGTCCACACAGGCAAGGTGGGCCGACTTAAGGTAGTTCGCTTCATCTATACTACCTCGCGACGTGGTTTACTTGAAGCGAACTTGGTGATTCGGCTCATGCCTAAGTCGCACCAACATCACGTCCACACGACCAATTTGAGTCGAACTAAAGGAGGCGAATTAGTTAAGCCGACTTAACTCGCCAGTGTGAACGGGGCTTATGTTTTCATTGGACTCAGCTACCTACCACAATTTTTGGATGGCAATCTGTATTTCTCACCTAAAATCCAGAATGTATTCACATGTTTGTTTATGGTATGCAGGACATATGTTTATAAATTATTATGTGATACAGATTCAATTACATAATTTTATTACGCAAACATTATATACAACAAACTACATTACATTCACAAATCACATACATTTATCACTGTGGCTGAACATCAGCTGCAATGTGTCACTGATTTCACCAGTCTCAGCTAAACATTTTTATTTCCATAAATTTAACTAAAAAATTTGTATCAAAATTTAGTATGGTCGTATCACTAAGGATAACACCAACATCCGTATCGGATACGGGTAACCCCTACCACTTGGCAGATATGCGGACTCATACTATTGCTAATGAACTTAGTGAGAACACAGTCATAACCCTCTAAAAACTGTAATTAAAAAAGTGTAAACAACAGAATGAAATTCTAATTACACTACATTGATCCATTCATTCATTACAGCCATGGGCAAGTTCCGAAAGCGATTGTCGGAGTTTTTGACAATTCGTCGCGAACCAGTGATGGATCCTTACATGCGCCCAATTTCCGATATCCTCCCAGAAAACCCCGCCCTTGATGCGGTCGTCAAGCTGTGGCACACAGATGAAGAGTTTGGTCGACAGGTAATTTATCCACATTTAGAAGTTTATGATATAGTGTTTTTATTCTCCTCCGGTTCTTCTAGTACGCCCACTACACGTTGGTGGCGCTTCGGTGCAAGTCCACTCGTAGTGCTAACTGGTTTAGAGTAGGTCAGGGAACCAGGAGGCATCCAGTTTGTTGATGTGCCGGGTGGTCCCCTAACCTTCCATTCGGGGTCACGCGTACTTAGGACACAGGCGGACATCCGGGTACTTTTGGGGTTCACAACACGCGAAGGGTAAAACAAATGCTACCGTCATAGAGACAACATTAAAACCACCCTAATTATCACAGTCATTTGTGATTTTTGGGGCTTTGAAAGCAAATTTCTCTTGTTTCTATTAAATAGTTCAGATCTTTCTCTACAATTTCACATTCAGTTTTTTTTTAATCAGCCAATTGGAAGTTCTTGAATTTATTTTGCGAAAATAGTTTTTGAGGCCATGATCTGGTAAGGCAAATAAGCATGTCTATGAATCAGATCCCAGACATTAACAAGGATGAAGTGCTCCTAATTGGTGATTTTAACATTGAGTACAGGGCTAAGAGGCACCCACCTGCAGGCTATATGAAACAATTTGCGTAGAACATGAACTCTAGCAAGTAATTAAACAACCAACTAGAGTAACAAGGACCACACAAAAAGCAATAGACCTTGCTTTCACTAATATTAAGTACTGTACAAAATCGGGTGTATTGAACTACAATATAAGCAACCATAAACCAATATATATATAATAAAGAAAAAGCCCAGAAATGACAAAAGATCCACCATCCACTGGGGCCACACCTACAGGAATTGTAACTTCAATGATCTAGCAACCACCTTGAGGGAAAACAATACAGCAGAACTACTATCAGAGGAAGATCCAAACAAATGCCAGGACATGCTACAAGAAATGATTGTCAATGCTGCAAACAAACACTGTCCCCTGGTTAGACTGGACATAAGAAACAAAACAGCTGGTTATTTGAACAATGAACTTCTAGAATTACAACAGGACAGAGATTTCATTCGGAAATCAGAAATAACAAGAGACCCTGGTATAAAATATTTGGGAATTTCGGGGTGATTTTTATTTGGTGCTATGCAGCCAACAGGCTGCTGGGTACTAGCTAACTAGGTCACCTGACTGGTGCCTGGCTTCATTGGTACTCTGTAGCTAATGGGTTGCCGGCTACAAGCTAAGGTCACCTGACTGATGCCTGGATTAAAACATATATGCTCTCTCTCTCTCTAGCCACCAGCGAGTACAGACTATGTACATGTGCCTTTAGCAACTATATTGAGATTAAAACAACCACATGAGTACAATGTTGTCTTCTTGTGGATGTTTCAGACACTGAGCCTACCAGGATAGCAGAAGTAGATAAGGGATATAGAAAGATACACAAACCTATCACTGGGGATCAATTTATAGCTGAATGTATGGTCAGGAAGGCCAGAAACGAGGTGCGAAAAGCAAAGTCTAGGCACTGTTTAGATCAGATAAATAAGTACAAGCAAAATCCAAAGAGACTCCGGCATGAACTGCAACAAATTAATCTGGAAGCAAAATTCATTATCAGCAACCTCAGCAATGAAGACACTGGGGAGAGAATACCAGAAAGACTCCTGGCAGATGTAGGGGAGAATCTTGCCAGAAAGTTTGACCAGGCTGTAGATAGTCAGAACACCTACACGGTCACCACTAATGATCAGATGTATGATTTGACTGAGATAACACAGGAGCAAATCCTCAGAAAGGTCAATGCTGCATCAGTATATAAGTCATCGGGCATTAAAGACATCAGCTCAGTCCTAATTAAGGTTTCAATTACTGCACTCATAATTTAATTCACCGACCTGTATAACCTAGTGGTCAACACCAGTATTTTCCTGGAAAGCTGGAAACTAGCTACAATTTCACCCATCCCAAAGGTCAATAACCCAAGACATTGTAGTGAGCTGCATCCAATATCTATTCTCCCTCTTCCTGGCAAAATCATAGAACAAATAAGACATGACGAGATAAAAACAGTTTTAGAGTCTTCCAATTACCTAACCACCCAACAAAATGGATTTAGAAAAGACAGATCAACAACTAGGTCATTGGGCTCTCTTATGGATGAGTTATTGAACAACATCGACAAAGGTGAACTTACAATTGCAGTATACCTCAACTTACAAAAAGCTTTCGATACAATTGACCATAGAATATTATTGCAGAAAATCCAGAAAGCAGGACTGGGTAAGAAAACCTGTACATTCATGACCAACTACTTAACTAATAGGAAACAATGCGCAAAACTTAATGACAATGAGTCAACCATTAGGGCTGTTAAAACTGGAGTTCTGCAGGGTTCAACCCTGGGCCCCCTTCTGTTTTTAATCTTTATAAATGATCTACCCCAAGTATCAGAGGATGCAACATTCACATTATTTGCAGATGATGCAGCACTCACAGTACGCAATAAAGATTTCCAAAATAGCAACGGATCAGGTTCCGACAGTGCTGAACAGGGTTAACCTATGATGTAGGGAAAGCAAACTATCCCTTAGCACCAATACAACTGAATTAGTCATTTATGACACCAAAGCAAGGAAGGCAAGAGCACGACCCATTACACAGCATATTAGCAGAAACCAAATTAAGGAGGCAAGTGCATTAGAACTATGGTTAACAAATTAACACCGCAGCCAATCCACCTGCTTGCAGTCCCAAAGAGTACGGATGTGTTCTGGCACATCTAGGCACTAACTAGGGACAGGGCACAAGTGAAAGGAAAGCTGTAAACAAAACAAACAAACTAATTCTGGAAACACATCCTCATCGACAAGCCTATTGCCATCTCACTAGATGTACATACTAGGCTAAGATATTAGTTATATGATAGGAAGTTATACCCCCCAAAAAAAAACCAAAACTAACATAGATACTAATTGCTTAAATAAATGCTGGTGGACGTCCCGGATACCAACCCGGAACCAGAACCCGGGCATACACTATAACATTCTTCACAGCTGTCCAGCGTTGAAAACAAGCACCTTCACGGAGCTTACACGCTATGGGTAGCTTTTCGTATTGTAGGTACCCGCAGTACCATGAAATTAATTTATTAAACAATTCACATTCTAAATTCCTTTATATGTGTACAATGAAAATTGGCTAGCAGAACTCCCATCACATGGTTCCACTTTTTAAAATAAATATTTGGTCAAAGTTCCACTTGTAATTCAATATTAAAACATTTTTATATATTAAATCTTAAAACTTGATTATCTTAGAATCGATAATAGATATAGACTTACTGTATTGGGATTTGGGCTCATAATTACAATGTCTACAAGAAGCAATCAAAATATTGCACAGTAGGCCTGAGGGGCTGTCACATTAGGGTTTTGTGTGGGAGCGTACAGCGGCGTAGGCGCTTTACTCATCTATGACGAACTGCACGCTCTGCGATCCCGAGCCGTCCGCCGCTGCGGAATGGCTGCTGCCCTCATAGCATTAAGCCCAGAACCTGGCGCATTTGTGATGGATCTCGTCCAAATGATAACGCATGACCAGAACAGTTGCTGCCATCCATCATAGCATTAAACCTGGAGATCTACGCATTTGTGGCGGATCCCATCAAGCCATAAATGCTCAGGTCCGACTGGATTCTAGAATATGGCTGCTGCCATCATAGCATTAAGCGCAGAACCCGGCGCATTTGCAATGGATCCCGTCAAAATGATAACGCATAGGCACAACCAGAACTGCTGCTGCATCATAGCATTAAAACCTGAAACCTGTGTATTTGTGGCAGATCCCATCAAACTATTAGCATGGAACAGCTCCTGCATTAGCTAATACAAAAGATCTGAAAGTCAAAAACTTTCAAATGCACATATCTCACTCCATATGGTTTACTCCATTTTACATTCAATGACAAAAAAACGTTTTCCTTGTATATACAGTGTAACTGACAAATTTCAAACCGATGCACACAAAACACATGTGTGCGCATCCTAATAGTAATTATAGGCATAGCCAGTGGCAGTGTCAGTGACTGGCAGAGTGTTGGATGTTTCTTAGGTTTAGCCTAACTATGACCAGTTGTGTCTTAAATATATTCATTATTATATCATTATGTTGTATGCAAAGAAGATCAACAACAAAGAAGTTCTCAGAAAAATTAAAAATAAGAAAAGCTTGTTTGCCACTATACAGACAAAGAAACTTATTTATTTTGGCCACATCATTCGTCAGAGTTCAATATACCGTACATTGTTGGAAGGGAAGGTGAATGGCAGCAGAGGGAGAGGGAGACCAAGAACATCATGGTTTACAAATATTTCACAGTGGACAGGCTTGAATTATTCACAGTCTATCAGAACAGCACAACATCGGGACAAGTGGAGAACCATTGCATCCAACCCTCGACTAGAGGATGGAACTGTTGATTGATTGATGTATGCATACATCCATGTTTATCACAAATTAGTCATTAATAATTTTTTTAGAAGTGTACAAGGATAAATGTTGGTTCATCTAGACACAAAATAACGCTTATAACAACCCCAAGTGCGTTTGTTTACATGCAATCGGAAATCAGGTCAAGATGGCCGTGGAACCATGGCATGGTGTATATATAGATAAACACTGGACACTGGAACCAGGATATTCATGGCTTGTTTATAACGCAGCAGATTTTGCTCGGATTTAGAAATAGGCTTAGTTGTCATTAACCTCTACTTACTGTGGATAGCCGATAGGGGTGAATCTTTATCTATAGAACTAAGGATGGCCTGCCACAACAGTTTAGACTTCTCGGAATTTTCTATGTACAATCTGCGTTAGCGGCCAATACACTAACATGGTAAATCACTTCGTACATTTATCAAGTGACTCATTTCCCGGTGAAATTTGTTGTTGTTGATACATTAGTTGTTTAAGCAGGGGAAATTTCAGTCGCAGAAATTATAGGAGCTTCGAAACTAATATTAGTAATGACAACTTATTGTAGTGGTCCCCTTGCATGGCGCCTGTAGGTTTGGCTCTTTGGCTGAATATAGCTTATGTTTATCATGCAGACCACAGTAAGCTGGTCTC